>JAPYZR010003128.1:0-14952 GCA_030522945.1 Trichopria nigra
AATTATATCAGGTCAAAATCCATATATAATTATATATCGTTATATCTGGAACATATATGATCCAGATATAATCATATATGATCCAGATATAATTATATAATTATTATATCTAATCCATTTTTTCCCGGGTTGTGAGAAACCCCGAATGTATTCATGAAATATTGAATGTTAATAAATTCCATTGACAAATGTTAAGTCTTCTGAACGTTCTAAATATTTCATATATACGTATGAAAAGAAAAAAATGAGGGAGGTTATTAAACAGATTCTATATGATAATGAAATAAATGATCGTTCGAAAATTTGTATCACATATATGGTATTTGCAAATATGTATGGAATATAAAACGAGGGATGGTAAGCATGAAAGGATTTGAAGTGCGAGGTACTTATGGAAGTTTGGAGAAAAGAAAGCAGAAATGATAAGATATAGGGAGAAGTACAGGCGAAATAAAAAGAGCAAAGAGTGAGAGAAGTAAGAAGAAGAAAGAAAAGATAGGATTAGAAAGAGTTTAGGAAATGCACGTGGAGATGCAGTTGAAAATAGAGCATGAAGATAGAGAAAGAGGGGAGATGAAGAACAGATAGTGAGTAAAATTTACATAATTGTTACGTTGTTGCATAAATGTTACATAGCACTGGAGGACGTAAGGTAGGATAGGAAATGAAAAGAAGAGCACAGAGGAAAAGACAGGAGCGAGCGAAAAAGGGGCAAAGAAAGGAATGTCTGAAAGCAAGTGATGGAAAAATTGTGGAAAGAAGAAACGAAAACAATTGTGTAGTGAAAGGAGTGATTCTGAGTGGATGAAAGCAGAAAATGTCGAGTGAAGAAAAGATATAAAAGTGAAGAATGCCTCATTAAAAGAGAAGGAATCAAAACAATGTTGCTGATGAAGGGAATAAAGAGTGAAAAGAAGAATAGTATAGAGACGCGTATTAATTTTGTATTGGTTTATTTAGTGGTGATAATAGAGATACAAGTTTAGAGACTATCGTAAGTTTCAACATCTTTTTCGCGTATGTAACTTATTTTAGTTCCGATTCCAAAAGCATAAATCGTTTGGAAATTCATTTTTTTTAGCATTGCGGGCGCTGTTCTCGATTTCGCGACTGTGAATACATCAAAATAAAAGTAAACCTTGAAAATATAAATAAAAAGTAATTTTTCTACTCGCTTATTATTTTATAAATTGGCTTTTACATTTCGAGTGTAAAAGCTGTGAAATAAATTGCAACTTGTATGACACCCTGTATATACTCATAATTTGGTAGATCAACGAAAGGTGCCACTTGCGTTATGCAAAGAAATACATATACGTTATTTGTACTAACTTTGTATACTGACCAATAATGGAAACTTTTCAGAGATTAACAAACTTGACGATGTTCGCATTAAAAAAAAAAGAATAATTATTTATAAGATATGTGTGACGCGATCAAGGTTTTATGGAGCCACCAATGTGCACATCTGCAACGTGAAATTAGGATAATGTTAGGTATAGATCCAGTGCAGGATATATTTAGTACATATTGACAGTTTGTAGTTTGATATTTATGTGTAGTTTGAAGCACGTTTGACATTGTCTTCAGTTGTCTTTTTTGCATTTTTATTGATTTAACTTAATCGCATATTAATCATTGAAGCAGAACAGTACCGTGGCTACAATGCTACTCTCTTCAATTCAAAGTAGTGACTATAACATGCAAATTCAGTAATTATTCAATGATTTGCAGTAGTTCGCATACTGCTTTGACGTGAGAGAGTAGTTCCTGTCGTTTTAAATTCGATTTTTTAAGTGCCATTAGGTAAAATTTAACTTTTTAAGTTTCCCATCGCTAAATTCAAGTAGAGTGCTGTAAAACATTATATTTCTTCAGTTTTCATTTAATTGTAAATAATAGATAATTCGAAAATTATGAATTTTCAGCTAACATTCTTCAGAATACATTATTATAATATAAAAACGAAAATAGAAAAATTCGGAATATTTTCACTTTTTTTTCGATTTTTTGAAACCTTTTTTATATACTTATTTCGAAAAATTTAGTAAACATTAAAAATTGGTGCATCAATAAAAGTATTTAATGTAATATTACTTCAAATTGTATTAATCTTTAATGTGTGGGTGTATATTTTTTTTTTTTTTTGTCTGTAATTTAGACTTATATCAGAATAATAAACGATGTAATTAAAATCAATTGCTGATTTATACGTTCGTAATTATACTTATTTTAATATATTTTAGACTTAATTAATGAAAAGTAGAAAAAACTAATAAAAAAGAATAATATGTAATTTCTATGTATAGTGTAAAAAAAAATCACTTCATCGACATTAATCAACTGCTTCCGCTCACAACCAAAAATACTCGCCTGTTGATCATGCTACTAATTTTAGCTGCGCTATTAGGCGATTGATGTATTGGTATTATACCATCAACCTCATAAACTACGGTGATTGCCCACATTTTGATTGATTTATCAGCATATACTACGAGAATGTATATATACTCTATTCGCATATATATCGGATGTTCCACCAACAGAAGGATAATGTTGCAAGGGGCGATTCTTCGTACAACTTTAAACGAAAAAGTTGATTCGATGTCTGATTTAATTATGGCGAATTACGTTGGGTGTTGGCCCCTGCGGCTAATTGAGATACATCTTAACGAGGGGCCATCAATACACATTTGGTATGCCATTGATCCACCTGATACCATAGGGAAGTAAAGAAGTATTTTGAGTCGATTGTTATGATACCAAATGAAAAATTTTATTAAATTAATCAGATATTTAGCTGCTCATCAATTTTTTTATAATTTGATCGCGATGTATGTAATTGTCGCAGAGTTTCAAACTTCGAAGTGATCATGAAAAGTGACAATTTCCACTTAATATACATTACTATACTGAGTCTTCATTATGATATTGCACATACTCTACATATATGTTTGATTTCGGCTCGCTCATTTCGTCATTAATCATGCTATACTATTAACTGTATGTAGCAAAAGAAAATATCGACTCTCCGGGTTGCACTCTTAAAAAGTTCTTCTAGAGCTCTATAAAGACCTCTATTCGTGGACGTCCTCATAATGCTTGAAAAAAGTTCTACAAGAAGTGATAGGTCTATGATCTTTGGTAATAAGAGCTCTTGATGCACTCTTACTTATGATCGTCTAACAATAACATCATTGCAAAATGTTTCTTCAAGAAGATTTTTCGTCGAAGATTAAAACTCCCGAAATTTCGTTGATTATAGGTTTTTGGAAAGTTGTTGATTCTTAAAAGCCGTTAGAAATCACATTAATTATCAAGTTTGCACCAATCGTTTAGAATTAATTGTGTTTGAAATGATGTCAATATTTTTCTTTAACCTATTGAATTACATATTTCGATTGATTATTGTTTTGAAATGTAATTGTGACAGAACAAATTTTTGAAGATGTCAATATGGCCGAAAGCTAAACTTACATTTCTAACTTGACAACCAGACGATCATCCTGACAAATCCATGAAGATAGTTTATTTAAACAATCGGTCAATAAGTATATAAATTCATCATTATGCTTTTTCATTCTAAACGTTGCTTGATAATAAAGAAGGATAATAAACAATGATTGATATATAAATTCTTGACGAATAGCATAGACACAGTATAGTATTGTCTATGACAAAGAGTCCTTTGAGAGTCCAGAGATTTTTTGATTAATGATCAAGATATTATTATGTTTTACTTATTTAGAGATATGACAGAAAATGGCGAACATATATCAATTCGTTTTCTAGAAAGTAGCGAATATTCGCCATGCCATATATTCGCTACTTTCTTACAATGATTATAAATACTAATAAAACATCGAATTTCTTTGAGTTGCAAATATGAAATAATTGTATTTAATTTGGCGTTTTTATTTTAATACATTTAAAGGAACGTTTGTAAAACCAAATTGTAAAAAATCACTTTCCAATTGTTACCATAGCTATATAATATTGGCTGTCGCAGCTTTTTAAACTAAACTTCGTGCACCGAGTTCACCTAAGGTGTACTCAGTGCATCCAGTGGAAAATCCTATCTCAATGTTATCAGTTATGACGTACAGCTCCTACTTGCACCTCAGAATATTTTCTAACAACACAACACATTGATGAAAGGTATAGGAGTTAAATATTTGCTTATGACTATATATACCTCGTCTCTGTCATTTTGATAATTTAATTTAGATTTTTCAGAAGACAGAATCCCTTAAAAACGATACAATTTGTGTTTTTAGTTAAAAATAAAAATATAAAATTGACCTTATAATAATTTTGTTTATTTTGATCTAGGGCACAAAAAGTGGCATTGGTCCATATGACACTCTAACATTTTTGATAGTGATTTCAATAAATAAATATTTTCATTTCAAACGAATTATTATACAATTACGAATATATGGATATTTTTAGAAAAATTGCAATATCTATATATTTCTTTCTAATTTCATCAAATTGAATTTATTATATATAAATAATACCCGAGTACGTATTAGCAGTCGATGTTGCCTGGGCTTTAATTTTGTTCACTACTGCACATCAAGTTCTATGAATAGAACGGACATACTATGCACTAAATAGCTTGCCCCCGTACTTTATTGTATTATGATGCACAATTATTTTATGCAGTACGTGATATATATAGTATACCATGAAATTATAGATTAAAATTACATAAATGTCAATGCCACTGCATTTCGGGTAAAATTAATCAAAAATCTTATAGTATATAATAATTTATATTAATGAGAGTTATATTGAAGCATGTCCTTTAGTTTTACGAAGAAAACAAATTCTTGACTTAAGTATTTGCAACACATTGCCGGCTTATTTATAGAAAGATCGGAAGTTGAGGAAGCCCTTGTGTGAAACTTGTCATAATAGCAAAAAGTCGCATAATCGATTAAGTCTGGGAGTGAATGGAAAAATTTCAATGTTATTTGCAGTCCCTTTTACGAAAGCAAGAAAAGCAAAGCACATGCTCTGTATATGTATGGCGCCGGCTCGCTTCAAACTTGAAGTTCATATCTCTGGGACCGAATGTATAACTTCATATCCGAGACGCATAACGTCCACCACCAATACGAGCTTTGCTGAGACGACTCTTAAGATCGATATATTGAGTGGAGCCCTGACCCGTCTGAACTGCGAATGTCTCTCGCACTGATGCACGTATATACATACACGACAATGTGGTAAGGACTATTACGTGAAAACAAATTCCAAAATTCTTTCGATAAATCCTTATCTAGATTGTATAATTGCGAAATACAATAATTATATAAACAATTACTTTGGAGGATTGTCAAAGTATCGTACACTGAATTCGCTACAAAAGTCGCAATTTAATCTGTGAAGAATGAGCATTACACAATCAATTTAGAGCTAGAGCGCAATTTTAGTGTCAAAAGGTCATAATCACGAATGTCGTATATATAACAATGGAAAAGTCGTTATCAGGCATATCAAGTAGTCTTGCCTGACGCGAATATTATCGGGTTCAATTGTATAAAATTGTCGGTTCGTCGATTGAAATGTTCACTATTTATTGCATAGATTGATATTAATTATTAGCTTTTATTTTTTTGTACGATTATTTACAAACGTTTCTGTATTGAAAACAAATATTTTTATAATGATTTCTGCACGCATGGCAGAAAGCAAAATTTAATAACTATAGTCGAAGTAAATACATTTCTGAGCACATTGCTCGGAATTATCATTGGAATTTCAAATTGTATAACATAAAAAAAAATTTAAACCCATTTTACTGGTATTTCATTGTGTACTCAATATTGTATATGTGTGTTGTATAAATTTTGAAAAAAACTATTGATGAAAGTTTCGTTTTCGTGAAAGTGTTGAATAAATTTTGAAGTAAAGATTTAAATTTTACATTTTAAAAAGCATTTAATAATATGACACGCCTCAGAGTTTTTCCTACGATTATCATAAGGGCCGTTTTTCAACAAAAGAAAATCTTTTCCTTCTTTCATGATATTTTTTTATACTGTCTGAATAATAATATAGTTAATTATGTTTACGATACAAGTCCTAACATTACACTGATGTTTTGATTAAAAATTAAAAAAAGGATAAGTAGATAATCAGGAGATAATTTCCTCAAAGACGTCATTATCGTTTAGTAATTTTAGTACTTTTATATTTTTCCTCTCTCCTTTAGTAGAATATATTATTTTAATTTTTATATATACATCAGTTAATTTTTTTACATGCCCTCTTAACACCTTATTTGACGAGATCAGGTTAAGGTCAGCAAACCTGTAACATATGAAGAGGATCAAGGTGACGAACAAACCCCACATTGTCCACGCTGGAATAAACGATATTTGTATAAATAGAAGTCTTCACAAAAACTCTTCAATTTTTACAGCCGAACTAGTTGCTATTAATGATGCTCTCCATGTCGCAATAAAACATGGAAAACAGAAATTTTCAATTTTTGCTGACTCAGATTATCAGATCAGTGCATTAGATAGCTTACAAATCTTACAAAAAGTAACAATTAACACGAATCCCTACGTACTAGAAATAAAAGATAAATACCACAAATTCAGGCAAGAAAATTCTACCAATAGATCTATAAATTTCTTCTGGATACCCTCACATTCGAACATTCAAGGGAATGAGCAAGTCGATCAAATGGCTAAATCAGCCACTAATGCAGGGATTTCTTATAAATTATATATTCCGTTTACTGATTTCCATGAGAAATTGAAATCCCAAGCCAAATCTAACACAACCCAAATAATAATAGAACCGGGGCTAAACAAAGGCATTCTGTACTTCCAATATTTCTACAACGATAAATGTAAATCACGGTATTCGAAAAGCACCTTGTCACGATTAATAGGCTAAGAGCAAATCATTATAATCTCGCTGGATCCCTAGCTAGGATAGGATTTATTAACGATCCAAAATGTCAATGCGGTTTCGAAGAACAAAACATTAACCATCACATTATTTGGAATTGCCCACTCTATGAAACCCAGCGAAAAATACTGTACAACAAATTGATAAAGAGAAAATATGAACTGCCGGTAAATATCGAATCAATCATATAGCACGCCCTGACATAAGGGCCAGTTTGTGGATATGTGTATTTCTTAAAGACTGTAACCTTGAAATATAACACGACCGAACCAATACTGTACGCGTTTTTCGCTGTACAGCCAAATAAACCTTAATGAGGTTTCCATATGCTTAAATAAAAAAAAAAAGATATTTGCGAAAGGTTTAATGATATCAATTATAGTGCGATAGTACCAGCAAATAATATGGTGAAAATTATTGGTGAAGATCATTGAAGATCATTATGCCTGTGGCGTACATAATCTTATTCATAATAAATGTATATAAAAATATTAGAGTAATATTAGGCTGAACGTAGACAGAAATTGGACAGGGAAATACGTAGGTATATAAGTCGTCCCAGCTGTGCTTAAAAATGTTCGACAGAAATATGGTGCAAATTGTATAAGATTTATCTATAATAGGTATACAATGGGAAACTGGTCAGTTACATTGTCCAGAAACTAGACAGTGAATAAGTAAATTAGCCAAAAACATTCGAATAATTGGGCATAATTTGTACCAGGGGAAACATGGAATACAAGAAGGCTTAAAAAGGATAAAGAAGGATTCATTTTCTCAATAAAATACTTCGGAATGCTTGAAAGTCCAAGATTTAATGTTTCAATCACTGTTTTTTTATTTTACTTCAAGACATTTTGATCATTTCATTCATACAATATTATAAAACAATCATACAATATCATGCCCGTGGAAAAGTTTGATTTATTTACGACCTACGGCAATTCTTGAAAAGACGATCAATTTTGCAATTTCATCCATAATCATCATGTTGATATAAAAGAAGCAAAGTCAGGAATCAATTTGTAGGGTAGAAAAAGGTTTCAGTATAGCTAAACTTATCACTTATGTAACGCTGTTCATTGATCGATGTATTAAAGCATTTCTGGGAATTCTACGGTAAATCTCCAGAATATATATATGCCTCGTTTCCGTGAATTGCTTTACGATTTGTAATTATCAGCTGTTAGACCTTGTAAAAGTAATAATGTCATGAAATTAGTCATGCTGTCGCAATCTATGATAAAATAAATGCACGCGAGAAAAATCTTCAAGTATATAATGATGAATTTGCACAAAAAAAAAGATATCGAAAGTAAATTAGAATTTTTATCAATAAATTTCTTAACGTCAAATATTTATTATCTAATTCATTCATGCCGGATTTAATTTAACGCATAATAATCCGATAGTGTTACTTATATCTGATATATTGCACAATTAAGGAATTTCTATCTATTGAAGAGAATATCAGTAGTTGCCGTTATCGTTATTTTATGTCACGAACAAATGTAAAAAGAAATGAGTAAAAAAATTAATCCTCTTGTATCTGATCACTTGTTAATGCACGACTAATTCCTAAGTGTTTCAATGTTAGTTATTAGTTATTACTTCATGAGCTTGGAACAATTATAAAAACTTTATCTTCTTACAAGAATATAATTTGCATTTCTCAAAGAATTGAAAAATATCAAATTGAAAGATATATAATGCTGCAATCAAAATAAAAAGTATAAGTAACAATAATTATAGTCAAATATATTAGAATCTGAGTTCATTCAAAAGTATACAAATAATTCTTCATAATTATTTTGTATATATGTTTTTAAGCGATATATCAAACAAATTAAAATATAGGAAGAATTTAAAGCTTTATTTTAAAAAAATAGTATCAATGTCAACTTAACATTTTTACGAGGGTTGCTGAGGTACTTTACTTTGACAAAGTAATTAAAAAAAGTTAATGCGTGCTATCAGAAGGGTGCATGATTCTTCGCTAAAATGTAAATATATACGTGCAAACGTATCGACCGTAATGTCAATATGGACAAGTGCAGCAAAGCTTAGTGCGTTAACGTATTTAGTGATTCATTATCAATGCCGATATCGTTCACGATGTATAACCGGTAATCGAACTTTGCTAATTTTGTATATCTTATTTTCAATCAAAGATTCGCTACCTTTCGCCGTTATCAAAATCAAATGACTCACTGGGGAAACCCAAATGATTTTTATTTTTTGATTAGGAGTTTTTGGCGATGGGGGGTTTACAAAATTCATTGTATGAATTATTTACATTATATCCATTATCCTTTGATAAATAAATGAGTCAAGACTAATTACTCAATATTTGTACTTCTATACGTATTCGTGTTTTTGTACACAGTATAGCTTCCGCATCATCTAAGCGAAAATCTCCAAAACAAATTAATACATGTATCGTCTCAAAAATTAAATACAAATGGCATGATTAATTTAATATCATATACAATTATTCTTTTAAGGTCGATTTATCAACATCCGTCAGAATCAACCTTTTATTACCGCACTGTCACTCGCACGATAAAAATCGATATATCGCATGCATTAGTAACATACATATAACTTTATATACATTACTTGAAACAGAACATTTATCGTTTTTCCACCAGTTTATTTTCCCAATCATGTAAAATCAGAATAATTGTCTTTTTTCTGTACTGATTGATAAGTTGTAATATCCGACCTTTCCTTAAATTAGTTTTTCTATTAAAACCTTTAGTTTCGTTTTCGGTTTAAAATAGTTTTATATGGTCTTTCCTTGAAATCAATATGTTGCGACATGGACTGAATCATTTGAACTGAATCCAAAACAGATTGGTTTTTAAAAGTAAAGGGAATTTAATATAAAAGCATGAAATCAATATTTATAAAAATGTTTGCTATTTTAGCTGAAAGTCATAAAAACATATGAATATTTAATATTTTATGCCCACCATATTTGATCCGCCATTTTGAATTTTGAAAATCTAATCGCATTTTCATAATCGACGATTCAAAAACCATACGATAGAACCCATATCTAGAGTTCTAATTATATAGTCGATTAAAAAAAAATGCTGACTGATTCGAAATATTTTTCCGAGTAATTTCAATACTCATTTTCGATTATTGTTCAACCATTGAAGAAACTACAGTAGTTTGAAGTTAGATACATGTTTTTTTCTTAAAATCTAATTAGTTCAGCTTCAGCGTAATAAAAAATAGGTTAATGAAGAAATTCTTGTGGTTGGTTTATGGGTTGTGCAAAGTACGACAACATACGAACCAACAAAAAAGAACGCACGCTGCGAACGCAGAAATTGTCAAAAGAGTTGGGTTTCTTATGGTTTGAAACATATATGGTATATATTTATTTGACAGACTGACCAAATTCAATATAACCGTAATTTCAAGCAACAGTATGTGAAACATTCGAACAAATATGGTTTTCATTTCATTCGAGTATAAAAACGGTTTAAAATTAAAATGCTGCAACGTATACCACAAAAAACAATAAAAAAAATACATGCTTTAAAAATGCCATTTCTAGAAGCATACATCAAGCCAAATATGTATATGAAATTATTAGCTTTACCCTTTTAAAAGAAAAGAATGCACTTTTTTAGTTTATAAATATTTCCTCTAGATGGAGAGTTAAGGACAAAGAAGGCAAATTTTAATTAAATTTTAATACAATTAAATCTGAAGTCCCTATTCGCCAAATCAGATAATATTATTGTCAATGCAATTTATAAATATAAAAAGAGCAACGAAATAATTAATTTCTTACTCAAGTTCTACGTCAACGTCAGTTTATGGGGCATGACTAATGACCGTGCGACACCTCAATCGTTCATTCACATTGATAATCTGTATAGTAATGCATAGATAAAAACTGACCTTCAGTAAAACCTTCGAGCTTCATGTTAAGTAGTTCCCGTCTGTTTCTTGCCGAATGCAAACTTTACTTTTACGATTCTGGTTTCGATAGATTGCATTAACGGAGTATTGTCTGACTAGCAGGCTGTTCCTAATCAACTGTCCATTTAAATGATTGCATTGCACAACCTGTAGCAGGTCACGTTGCGTCAAGCATTTGTAATTGTTTATTTAAACGCATTGTTCATCAAGGCGATTAGCAATTTCAATTTTGCGCATATATTTGAAAATACACTGGCATGGGTCAACTTGGAAACAGAGTTATCCGAAATTGAAATAAATTTCCTTTTGACAGATGCGATTAAAAACTCGAATATTCTTGAATGAATCATCAAAAATTATTCTAACAAATTATAATAATTAATTAATTAATAAAATTTGATGTCATAGACAAAAATTTTTCTTCCTTTCATTACACACGTATCTCGCTGGAGAAAAAAAATTTGTACCATTATTTAACATGGATTAAGTCCTTCTATAAACGTCTATGTTCTATGATTAAAGTAATAATGATAATATTATGAAATCGGAATTCATATCTTGACGTTGCGTTGAGGTAACTATATTGTTGTAAGGATCCTAAGCTTTATTTCTAACGAATAAAATGTTTAGCATTACTATTTAACTTTAAAAAGTCAAATTATCAAAGTTCAACTCTAAAATTAATTATGAGGTCAATTTTAAAACATTACGTATATAACTAAATATTCTCCAAATTCTATTGCGTAAATTCTGATTTTTTAAAGTTAATGTCATTTTTTCTACTTGCAGCCTTTTCAGTTTGCCACTCTTCTGCAAATAAACTGAAGAAATTATTAGGCAGTTTTGATAAGAAGACAACTTGATAATTGGGAAAGCAGGAAAGTGAAGTGAGAATACTTGATTTGACAGATCAACACTAGATCATGCAGAACGACAAGCAACGACATAGCGAGGCTGATATTTATAAAGACGTTGTGATAATCGGTAAGATTTTATACATCTATATATAATGATATTTACATGGGACGTTTATTGTTAACATCATTCTTATATATGTGTATATATATATATATAGTTTTTTAGATAAAGATTAGGATAAGTGAAAAAGGACCACCTATTCGTTGAAATTTACAAGCATATCTATTTCAACAATAGAAATGATTGTATGTCGAGCAGATGTTTGACTATGTCAAATATAATTTAGTTCGTTGAACTATATATATCTTTGGATTTCCTTGTAGCCGTTAATCAATTATAAAGTTTTATAGGCAAATGATAAAGATTGTTGAATATAATAAATATACAATATAGTCTAACTATGAGACAATAAATTAGAATTGTTAAAATCTTCATGAAGCAATAAAAATCCAATATACCACAGCGTTAATGTAGCTTTTGAAAGTCTTCCATATTTGTCGAATCATGCGCTAACTATATAACATTTTATTACATTTTAGTCAGCTTTCGGAAAAAATAATAATTGATTAAGAATAATAATCCTATATACTTTCCTTTTTTTTATAAATAATGGCAGTGAATAAGAAAGTTTAGTAAAATTAAATTAGAAAAGTGCCTATCAACTTTAAATCTCTGCTAGGACTCAGAACTCGATTTAAAGCTGAGTTATCGTAATGCTAATAAACAGGTTTTCTCAACTGAAAATAGGAAAAAGAAAGGGTCCCCTGATTAAGATAGGTGAAATGCCCTTGTCTCTGGATTTTTTATTTTTCCTAGTCTTTACCACTTTTGGTACCACATTTTTCATCAATATTTTGCACAAGGCAAGCTTTCCATCGAATACACGGGGAACATCGGAGAAGCCCATTCTAAAGATAAAGATAATGAAAGATAAACAAAATCGAATTTTTGATGGTGTCGCACATCTAAAAATAATTCGAAAAAATCATGTAGGCGGGTTTTAGTACATTACAAATATTTTTTGACCTTTTCAAAAAATTGCTAAAAATAATATTGATTTTAAAAATTACAAAAAAAAAACTACTGTCGTATACGCCATGAAAATTCTATATTGTTTTGTACTTCCGTGATTGTGAAATTTGGAAATATTATTTTTAGCCTAAAGTAACAATGTGGATATTTTTAACTGAGCTCTAAGAAAATGATCGCCATATTGATTTTTTTTGTAATCCAGGTCTACAGCCGACGTTGCCACACTGCATAACTAACAAAAGTGGGTTAAATTATTATCGCTGAAAGTGATATATACTTCCAACCCTTTTCACTATATAACGGCTTATTATTGATATTTTACGTAAACAGTGTACTCTATGTTGATTTAATTAATTACTTCATCAATATATATATATATATCTTTAGTGCCTTTTAGTCAAAATCGTGGTTGAACAAAAAATTTGTTTGAAACTGAAAGTTAAAAGTTTCCGTAGATTTACCCACATGTTTCCTACGAAAATTGTTCTTGTAAAAATGAATTTGTCAGTTATAGCATAAATTTATATTACCAAAAATCGGATGAATAAATTTTTTAGTCCAGAAACGTCACGCCATTTAGGAATTACACGATTTAAAAACTGATCGCTACATCCATGTACATTATTGATGGAGTAATTTTATGTAAATTTGTTGCAAAAATGAAATTTCCATTTTATATACGAGCGTAAGACAGAAAATGTATAAAATATATATAGTTTCTGTTTATAAAGAGATTTTTAATGCACTTGCTAAAATAAGTGGTTGGTGGATGTGCTATCTGAAAAATATAAATTCGCAACATACCGAAAAATACTTTTGGCAGTAAAATAGGATTCTTGTAATATGGTTACGGCATACATTGAAACTGCGATTTCTAGTCGCCTTTCAATTGACAAAAATCAGTGGCATATAATTGGTCTACTTATACGGTCGACCAGCAACACGTGTGCGATATATATAGTTAATGTCAACTAGGGATTACGTCCGATCGGTTATTGAGTCATGCAATTATCAGCCAGTTTATAATCCAAATTTTAACACACGCAGTCCGAAACATGACGTAACCCAGTTCTTAAAAAGATGTTATAGGATTTTTTGTTTTATAATATTATGAGCAATTGACTTTGCATTCAAAACAGTTAATGAATCCTCAATAAGGAAAGTTAGAGTGTCACGAACTATAATTCAATAATCGCAGTTCGTGCCTGATTGCAAATTTATTTGTCCTAAAAAATGTAAAGTTGATTCGATAATAGATACAGTTGAAAAATTGCTGCGAAACAAGTAAATGGAATCACGAACCGACTATAATTTCGACAGATGTACAGTTTTTGAAACGAAATTTTTGAAATACAATCTAGCATATATATGTGACAATTTTTCAATTTTTATCACAGGAAATGGACCAAGCGGAATTTGCCTTTCGTACATGCTCGCCGGAAATTGGCCGCATTACAATGGCGGGACCCATCCACACGACGAAATGCTTACGGCAAGATTGAAATACGTCACAACTGGTACGCAAACTTTGCCCGAGGGTAGGTTGAAAGCCGATATGGTAAAAGAAAGCTCATCCTCGAGGAAGGATCGCAGGCGTGCCCCCAATTGTGATAAAACAGAGAAGGAGTACACCTGTTGTCTCGCCCGCCAATCCCGATCAGATTTCGAGTGCCTTGCAGCTGGTTTAGAAGGGCGGCACAGTGGCAAGCCTTTATCACTTTTAATGGATCACTTGCAGCATCCGGGACTAGACTCCGAACTGGACAGTCCGCCACTTATTACCTGGAAATCGATCGACGAACATCCCGATCACAAGGTCATCGATCACGTTGTTCTTGGCAAAGGACCACCAGGAGGTGCTTGGCATGTAAGTTTCCAACAGTGTCTGCTAAATCAGATTTTATTAGAAATAGTTTAATATGCGAAATAAACGTTAATAAATATACATAACAATATAAGGACGTACATTATAATGTCATAGTTCTACTATTGTTTTTTGTTATGAATGAAAATCCACCCAATCATCAGAAGTAAAAACTAGGGGCTTCGCCCCTGCGGCCTCCGGCCGCCAACCCCACCAAGGGGCTCCGCCCCCTGGACCCCCGGCTCGCTTCGCTCGCAAGATTG
>JAPYZR010003129.1:0-41638 GCA_030522945.1 Trichopria nigra
AGTTATGTCACAGTTATGTAATAGTTACATTAAAATGTCGCCTCAAAATTGTCACAGTTACATAACAGTGATTGTGACGTAATTGCTATGTAACTATTGCGTCACAATCACTGTTATGTAACTGTGACAATTTTGAGGCGACATTTTAATGTAACTATTACATAACATTGACATGTTATACAATGTATAAACAATGTTATCTACGATTTTATAACTATTACATAACTGTGACATAACTTCTGTGATTGTTTGCTGGGCATCCACTGTACAACAATTGCGTGTACACCGCACGCCCATTATTCGTACACAATGGACGTAACCCAATGTCCTCGCCACTTTATAACTGGACATTCACTGGACATTCACTGGACATCCGTTGTATACCCGATCGCAACGTACTTGTGTTATTTCGATTAATTCCGAAATTTATCCAATTATAAAAAAATGCCACAAATATTTTGAAAAAACATATTTTACCCCTATAACCGTACGTAAATTGTAACACAACCGTGAGTTTGACTCCTGAATACTTCTGCTTACACTATGATTTTTACATATAGGGTACGCAAAAAATCAGGATGTGAAATTTTTTAGTTGATCTTTTCGGTTTATTCAACTAACTTTAGATTTGCGATGCATGTCTGGCCCTTCTCATCATCAATTTTGGTCTTGGAGAAGATCTTTTACTCGTAAGTTATCAATAGAGAAACAATTTTGATATATTCGTGCAAACTACCTACTTTTGCAAACTGTTTCAAGACCGCAGAGGACGATTTTATGGTCAATATAGGTAAAAAAAAAAAAAAAACTTAATACGGTCTGTAATACATTTTTATTCTTACGGCCCGGGTACAAAAAATTCTTCTTTAATCAATTAAATTAAATTAAATTACATTTATTGTTCAGGTCCCGATAAAAAATGGGAGTAGTTTCTGGCTCCGTAGGCTTTTATTATTAAGATCAGAATAAATACGAACATAAAATAGTTTAATGTTCCACTAAAATGATGAAAGGTTAATGTTTCTTTATCGAGCTTGCATGAAATTAATTAACTGAATGAATCAGGATATAAAGATGAAATCTTACCCGAACAGGTTATTTAGAGTGCATTGTTCGACATTTACACTTACTAAAGTTTCGCTTTAATATATCGCGCAAACTCTTTGTCTCGAAACGTGAATTCACTCGACAATCTCGATAAGGGGGTTTTCCGCATTAAGATCCGACGAATCGAAAAGCATCCGCGCGTGGTTAACTAATCGACTGCGACGCGGCGTGTTAAAGCTCGATTAGGTGGAAAAACAGAGATCGGTCGGAATAACGATTTCGAGGGGGGGGGGGGGGGTAATTCAGTCGAGGTTTAACGAGGCTAATGAGACGAGCCGCGATATATCGTTCCGCCCTAAAAGATTTTCACTTCACACTGTCTAATATACCTGATGCTCATCCACCGACTATAAATAAAAGCACATCTTTAGAAACATTAATTAATTCGATAATAATTGACTTGTTTTCGAAACTTGGTGCCGCATCAAGCAGATGGTACCATTCAGTTTTTACGACAGTTAATTGATTGTCAATTAATACACTAATCTTGATTAACCCATTGTTTTATTATCTTGCGTTACAGGTAACGGTCAGCTGCGATTGACCAATTAACGATAGAGCAATATAGTAATTCCTTTGATATTTGTGATTACTGATATCGCATTATTATTTTTCTTTATAAACAACTTTTCTATGTTCTGTGTTTATTCCATGAATTGTTATATAGATTGTATATTTTGGTTTTTATCCTTTAAAATTGTTTCTTTTGTGTTTAGCTATTCTTGTTTCTAATATAGTCTGCCTGCGTTTGTCCAACGTATACTGCATTCCACTTGTTTTATCTGGTATACGCTACTCCGCACTTTGTGTTATTATATATTTTGTTATGTTTTTGATACAATCTGATATGATATGTTCAGGATGTCCATTCTTTTTCAATATTATTTTAACTGAATTTAAATTCTTTTTTTTAATGTTATGTGCCTGATAATTGAATTGCTCTGTCTACAACCCATGAGCTGCACTCATTTTGTATAACATTGAATGATTTGATTGATAATTATAAATGTATTTACGCATTGTCTTTACAAGGCCATTTAAATATACATTTGCATGTTTTACGTAAGAGTCAAAAGTCTTCGTGAAAGCCATCCCTGGTGAAAATGACCGCCAATTTACACTTCGCTGACAGTTCAATTGCTAGTTAACTGTGCTTTAAGTGTTATAAGACTGTAACATAAGTGTAAAGTTCGATTTTCACCAGGGATTTGACAAAAAAACACATATTTATAGTTGTTATACGTACATTGAAGAGCTGAAAAATATTGTGAAGTTGGATTAATCAGTATTTAAATCATATCAAGGAAGTTTGAATGTAAGAATGAAAAATGGCAAGGGGAAATGCTCGACGCAAAAGCTCCAAATTAGAAAGATTGAATATTACTCCGAGCTTATGCAAGCATGTAAAGATTTCAATATGTGCTCCTGGCTGAATTCCAATGTTTTCTATAATGTTTCAGTAGATAAGGGACGAAGGCATGTAATGCGAATATAAGAGTGGGTATTTCATAGTCAGAATTTTAATTATAAAAATATTATATATATATATATGTAATATATTTTGTTTATAAAATAAAGTCACGATTTTTCTAATTTTGAAAAGTTTCCAATAACTTCCAATTGCTGGAAATGAACTTTCCTATATTATAATAACACTGTTACATTAAAAACTCAAAGATATATTGAACATATATATGCATAAAATAACGGAAAGTTCGTTTCAATTTCACATATATATATATACAGATTTTTTTTTAAGGATGTCAAATCTTGTAAACCTTAATATGCTCAATTTGTAATTTCTCCCGTTCTTTCGAAAGGATTACTCAATTTTTTGCTATTTTCATCTATTATCCTCACCCTATCTATATTAACATATATGTTAACATTCCAAAGGTTACATTTGGGTTCGGATGCATACATCGATTTTTAAGTTAAGTTAAAAAAAACTTACGTTAAACTAAAACCAACGCAGTTTATATACAGTTTCAGGTCATAGACGTATGTAGAACGAACAAGATTTGTCAAGCTGTCGTAAGACACTAAAATATTGCATGTTTTGTGGCCATCTTTCGTGAACGAAGGATCTTATAAATAGCCACTATTTATATAGCATTGGAAGTATACATACGTTGGTCTTGCCTATAAATGGGCGGAAAACACTTATTTTCCGCCTATTCTGTGACTTTCTATATACGAACGAAGAATTATAGCAATATATACCTATACATAAATACATATAATACCTGTACAGATATTGATGTATATAGTACGTATAATATAGTATATATATATATATATATATATATATCTTTCTCCAATTTATCGAAATCGTTTAGAACTAATTAAAAGAAAAAAAAATTCCATAACCTAGTAGAAAATGACACCAGTTTCTGTCCAATTCAGAAAAAAATGGCGGTAAACTGATTTTATTTTCTATGAAGGTAACGAGGAAAACAGGTGAATTCATTATTTTATAGATTAGAAATCTATACGCGAAATCAATCGGAAGTTGCGACTTGAATGTATGCGGGGTTGCTGATCTGGAATCCGATATCAAATATTGATATGTGCTTCTTATATGCATCAATTATACAAGGAACCAATCCTCAAGATCAGGGTATCAAAAACATAACAAATTTATTTTATTAAGATTTTCTCACCTAATATTCGAGTTAATAATATATATATACACTGAGTTAACGTAAATTACAAATGTGGTAGCCATTCCAAGCTATGTAGTATAAGAAATATATTAGTATTACTTTGACCCGTACCGTAGATTGGACGAAGTATTGAATTTGGCCACTTTCGTTTATCTTTTATCTATAGTAAAAGAACAACTTGCGCAGTCTTCAATTAATTTCATCAAAAATTGAAATGGACATCAATGTCGCAATTGTCAACGTAAAACATTTATTGTATTGAATGAACTATCGAGCGCAGTTAAGTTAATTCTTTTTCGATTAGCAAAAGCGTTGAAGTAGCTATACGCGGTCAGCTTTAATTTTTTTTTTAATCCTAGGGGATTTTTCCACGTTAAGCCGTAATCCGCGGTCACAATTTACGAGCATGCAACGGATGACATCGGACGTTTCCTCATTGAAAAACTGCTCGGAATTCATCGAATTTGATTTATGTCTGACTGAATTCTGTTATTTTTTATCGCGTGTTTACTTATTTTGAGACCTATAAATTTTGGTTTCGATTTTAAACATTCGACATTTTACATTTACATGTATATATATTATGTACGATTTATATGCATGTACGTCGATGAGTTTTTTTGAATAGCAAGTCTCCCAATGTTCTTATCCTAGTCATGGACTTGTTGAGTAGACTATTGAAATTTACGTCAGTAAATAGAAAAAAAGTACTTTGCTGTAGGGAAAACAGCATATAATCATATTTGACGGCACATTTTACGGTTCACATATTTTCCCAAACGCGGGTTTGTAACAAATTTTTAAATTAATTTATGTTTACTTTTAACTTTATAATTGAAGGATTTATTATACATTTTTCATCACAAAATACATCCGTTTAAAACGATGCATCAATTTTCCTAAAAGTCTGCTAATTTAATTGTAAAGTCGATTATTATTATTATTATTATTATAAAAATAATATATATTAATAAATATAATAAATTCACCTTTGTAGTAAAGATGTAAGCAAGCGGTATTAATTGTTTAATGACCGAACATATATTGCCGATTTTATATAATAATACAATAATATTTCCTCGACATGAATTTCAAATTTACTGCACTTATAGGGCGGCACGCGGCAGAAAAAGAATAAACATTCAAATAACTTTTTACATTTTATCAAAAGGCAACCATAAATTAAATTCGTTACTGTTTTTCACGTACTGTTCTGTATTTATAAATCAATTCTTGGTCATTTTATAACTAGAAAAATACAGGACCATACATTATTTTACGAACGATATTCGCAGTAACACGGAAGTTTTAACGACATTATTTTTTCAAAATGTGGTTCGAAACTTGGAGAGTGGTCGGGCACGTTGCCATAAAAATTTATGAACTTTCTATTGAAGTTAACTTTGCGCAGCCATCAGTAATAGAATTAAGAAAAATGTAATTCATACACCCTCGATATAATTTAAACCATAGAACAAATAAGTTTGTTAATTATTGTTTAAGCAATTAAATAACAATAATTATTACTTCTTTCTCCTACTTGAATACGACGATTAATTCCAGGGCCAGGTGAAATTTTCGACTACACCGACAACGCTTCTGATGTGTTATAGTAAAAGCAAACTTGCTTCAAAGCGAAAGTACATCAAAATTGCTCATCTTACAAACTAAAATCCCCTATAGGATCTGATCAAACTAATTTCGTCTCATATAGTAAAAAATGTATTTCGAAAAAATATTCTGTTTCACATTTATTCACGTATTCAAATAAACATATCAAATCTGTAAAATTTGAAGATATATTTATGTACAAGCTATATGTATAACTAGCGGGTATGAAGAAAAACATCTGTTAAATTTATAGTTTTGTTTTTGTCTGACGTTCAACAGACGCACATAATGCAAGCGCGATGTAGAAAAAAGTTTGGTGTTCGAAAATGACAGAAGATTATAATGATGACGGGTAACAGTGTCGGATGATGTCGTATGATGTTGTGTGATAATGATGAATATTGTTGGCTGATAATGGATATAATCATGATCATAATAGAAGATGATGACCGAAAATGACAGTTTATGACAGATAAAAGACGGGTGATGGTGATGACGACGAACAATACCAGTCGATGAGGACACATACATTTATGATAATGATGATGATGGTCGATGATGTTGTATGATAACTGATAATCTTTATCATTATCCAACATCATCATCACTAATCTTTATCATCATTCCTATCCGACCTCATCATCATCCTTATCCGACATCATCATCCATCGCCATCATCTGGCATCATCAACCGTTTCGTTCGACGTTTACGTAACTCAATTAGAATTTGTTGATTACGAAACTGTACAATGTTGAAACAAATAATCGTACGTCCTGCAGAATAAATCTGTAAATTTAACACATTTTACTGTAATATTGATCGATTTTTTT
Source organism: Trichopria nigra (assembly GCA_030522945.1). Classification (NCBI taxonomy): domain Eukaryota; kingdom Metazoa; phylum Arthropoda; class Insecta; order Hymenoptera; family Diapriidae; genus Trichopria; species Trichopria nigra. Next base: position 6,216 of record JAPYZR010003129.1, read on the forward strand.
CTGTGTGTATATTTCATGTTTATAATTTAAAGAATAATATGATTTTAACAAATTTTCTTAGTGAAATGTAGCTACATAATTTCTGGAAATCTAGAATCTTTCAAGGGAATAATTACTTTTTCCAAAACTAAAACTAAAAAAACAATATGAATTCAGAATACGTTATTTTAGTCAATAACGATGCCAGATAACTGACGTATACATCTTATTGAAAATATAATAACAGTTATTTTTTAATAAATTTCACGCGAATGTTATTCTCACTCATAAGAATAAATGACGGGGCTGAACGATTTAGATGGGTGGAGTCGGTGTTATAGACGCAACTGGGGGACCTGCTCCGGGGCGTTACTGATCCGTCCCATCTGGGAGTTCATTCGGAATCATACAATCTACGTGATAAAAGAGGGAATAATAATAACAATGAATAAAAATTTGTAAACCTGCAAGGCGAATTCGAATTATGCTGAACCCGCGGCGATTTAATTTCCTTTTTCTACATATTGATTCAATCAACAATTTTTTAAGGTGGAGTAAATATTATTGTTATTGGTATTGACATTTGAAAAAGCAACTTCGATTCTACAACGCGTCCTGTCGATATATCGTCACGCGAATCAACACGGTTGACTTCCAGTAGTAAAGTAAAGTAAAAGTGCAAAAGGAAGGAAGGAAGGAAGGAGGAAAAAATGCTAAACTTTTTTCGACGTTACGTTCTTTTGACGACTCGGTGGTTTTGATGAGTACATATATATAGCCGACCTACTTTGACTGGTCGTTGTAGTATATATCAAACAGGAAAGTTGGCAATTCAATCTCGAAAAGGGTGTTGTCGTATATATATATATATATATATATATGTGCCTGTACTATCAACGTTGACGTACACATCCCCTCTGAAAGGGCGAGAAGTTGCCCTTCACTTTTAAAATACTTGCCAATTTTTCTTAACATAATTCAAACTATTCATATACAAGCGAATAATAATCAATTGGGTATTTTGTGTTCCTTTATACGGGGTTCGAATTGAATCAGTGAAAAAGATTTATAATATATAACAATCATATGGAAAGATCGTAGGCACTATTAATTACGGTTGATTGCAGGTAAAATGAACAGAGAGATTTCTACCCAATACAATTTAGTTGTTTATTTGTTGTACAACAATAACACAACGATAGTACGATAGTAGTGTACATTAGCTGTACATTGAAACAACGCTTGAAGTGAAATGCGTTTCCGCTTGTTATATACAATATACTTTTTGTCATGTTCGTTTAAAAAAACTCAATCTTTAGAATTCCGGTAATTATACATAAATTAACACCATTGTTCGGATCCTTTTAGATTCCTGAAGTCCCAATAAACAACAAAAAATTTGTAACAACTGTAACGCTCCGTTTTATACTTACGTTGGGTATTTAATCATAGTAAGATTATATAATTTATCGAAGTGTATTTTTTTTAATTTTTCGATATTGTGGTTATAAAGTAATTTCTTTACTTTCTGTTTCTTTTCTGTTATTAATACATGTACAATTTTACCCTCTTTTCCATTTGAACCATTCATATTATTTATTTACATATGTGCATTATTGCGTGTAAATGTCAGGAGTATAATGCCAGCGTAAAATAGAGATGATGTGTGAACACGCCTCATTTCCCATTAGAAAGTTTTGAATATTTCAAGAAGGTTTTGCATTTTGAGGGTAATACATATTTATTATTGATGGAGATAATCATCATTTTGGAACACGACCTCACAGTTTATACAATAAATTCGTTACTAACTATCGAATATACCGTGCGTATAGGTTCAAATATAATCATGATATCGAATTATATTCCTATATCGATCTAGAAAACAAGTGTAATGATTTATGAGAATCCGTTCAGTACTGTAATTGTGAAAGAGATATATATATATATATATATATAGAGAGAGAGAGAGATGAACTATTTTAAGTCTTTCTATTTTATAAATCACCAAAAAAGAAGGCACGGGACAATTATATATTTTTTTTATGTCTGTATTTAGTGTCGCATCGACATCATGGTCATTAGCGACAATAGTAAATGATTTTTACAATATATTCTTAGGTATACATATGATTTATAAGCTAGATATACAGTCAGTAAGTTATAAAACTTGGATTATATTCAGTGTTTTTAAGTATTTTAAAGTTTGTAGGCTTTCACGGGGGTTTCCAAGTGCTGCTTCCATTGTTTTGCTAATTGCAAATGTCTTTCTTTCTTCTTCATAGTTGGAACATTCAATAATTATATGTTGAACAGATACTATTTTTTGACACGTTTCACATATCGGTGGTAATCCTCAACCGAGCTAGGGTTGTTTGCTGGCTTCTGTTTAGTTCCTTCCAGATTTTTCTACCTATATGTTTTCTTTGGGGATAGGATGTGTTCCTCGAGCGTAGATCTGACTAGGTTTGAACATCCATTTTTGGTGCATTATCGATTTTATTTTAAGTCTTGCTTCTCTTAGTTGTTGCCCCTTTGTTTCTTTTGAAGTCACTTCCCACGGTGGCTTTTCATTTTCTTTCTTCTTTATATGAGGGAAAATATCGCCTAGTTCGTCTACATAATCTTTAATCAGTTGGTATAGTAGGGTTTTGGTAAGTTTGAATGTTTTGTATTTTCATCCAGTATTTTTTCAGTGTAAGCGTTTATATGGGAATTATATATTATATTTATTTATATACTTATATTTAGTTTGCTTAAGTTATTTGACTTATTGAGCCTAATTTTGAATGCAATATTTTATTGATTTCGTAAAGGTAAACCCACACTTAATGAAAAGTATAAAAAGAGGTTTAAATTCTGAAGCGTGCGAGTTAGTACAAACTGAGGTCTCGTAATTATATAATAGCGTTTTAATTCTGAGGATATCTAATTTTGAACACTGATGCGCTAATATTATTCACTACCACGATCAAGAAACCTTAGTTTTTTCTGAATAAATGAAAAGTCGTTGAAATGTACGAAATGCCGATTTTGTTTATAGATTGTATACATAAACTTATATTACAAAACTGGATTTATTTTTTTTTTCACATAATCAAGTAATCCTAACCAGCAAATTTCTTTACACAAGGGAATACACATATATATACGACAGAATATTAGAGGAACCAAAATTGGGTTGCGTCTTTTTCGAAGACTTTATATCTCTTATAAAAACAATCCTCGTAATATTAGCATGGCATATATTACTATACTATAACGCACAAGCGTGAACAAAACATTTTGCATTTTTAAAAGTAAACATTTAAGTTAAAATGTGTACTTTTATTTTCGATAAAAATATCAACGCGTACATGCTCTCTCGGGATGTTTAATATCCGGTGCACTCATACATCCGTTTGTATACATTTACAAAATTGTTGACTGATAAGCTTCGTACGCACGGACTAGAAAAATATTGCTCGAATATAGAACTTTATTTTGTTCGACTTTTTTTAGAATATAAAATATAAACTTTTTATGCAGACTGATGTTATCGGATAATAATTATGTTATTATTAATATTACATAAAATATATAATATTGCATTACGTATGTTTAAAGAGGAAATACTTTCATCGCAGTAATCATAAGTGTTAAAAATATTCGGTATATTAATATTCGTTGAAATATTCGAGATTATGAAACATTTATGAAATAGTTTCTGTTGTTTATGAATAATTGTGTTAGTACCAAATCAAAATTAATATTGATATAACATTTTAAATGCATTTTTCAGATGTTATATAGTATTCGGCGTATTAGAACCAATACGAGTAAATGCAATATTATATAAATAACGAAAAAATCCGTATTATGTACGCATCAGGTACATGAAAATGTTTGCATAAACCATTGAGTCGTTAAAGGTATATTGATTTTACCCGTTTGCTAGTTTGTACAAGAGTCCATTCGGTAACGAAACATAAATAAGCAAATACGAAACTTTGGTATAGGCAATTTATTTAAATGACAATAAAGAGTTTAAGTCAGAGAGATCACTTTTTGATATTTACTTTATAACGAATAGAAAATGTTATTTATGAAAAGAATTAATGATTATTATTAATTAATTATTATTACACTTGATTACAAAAAAAATGTATTAATCTTTATTATTAATAAAATTCCTTTCAAAATTTATTTAATATCACATGAACATTGGGTAAGAAATTAGCTGGAAAAATTTTGGAAATCAAGTTGACCTGAAGTATTCACTTAAATCTCTGCTTTAATGGGCTCTAATGTGGATTAGTTACCCCATACTTTAAAAAAGAAATAGACAAATTTAAAGTAAAGTTACTTCAACGAGATTGTCCGAGTTCTCTAAAATATACGACCACCACATTTTCCGCTTTACTTTTTTTATTTTTGATAAATTCGTTTAGAATTCGGCATTAGGAACTTTCTTTACGGCTAAACTTTCGATATTTCATAAAAATTGAAATCTAGGCCAGTTTAATCATATTTCCTTCGTTGATGACGTATAAGTTGAGAATTTACTTTTCAAGAAATTTATTGTTGGTTTTATAATAAATGCTACAAGATTATGTAATTTTAACATATTCATCGAGTGCGTGATTAGACAATAAGAATAACATATTTATTAGTTGCATAGATATTATTGCATTTTATATATATTATAATATTACATAATTTTTTGCTTTATATTTTATTTTCTTCTCGTCTGTCACTACTTACAATTTATCGAGCAAATACAAAACTTGGAAAATTTGTCCATATAAAAATAAACTTGCTCTGTCGCAGTATATCATCAACTATTCTGATAAAAAAGTAGTCAGAATCAGTCCTTATCACATAATAACATTTTTTGATCGACACATATATTTATATATATATATATATATGTAATATATCATTGTCAAAGCGTGTGATGAACATTTACTGCTTTCCATTAATGTAGTGTGGAGTATAAGTGTAAGAAAAAAAGAAGGCAAAAGCTCGTCAATAATTATTATACTAAAAACAATGACCTCGGCAATTGACATCCGAGATGAAATATCCGTCGTTTTTGTTTACATTTTCGGCACGTATTGCTGAAGTTGAATTTATTTTGCCTCTTGGGTAAAGGAAGAGTAATATTCCATTTTGAAAATTCCTTTACATCAATCATTCGATAATATAAAAAATTGCAGTATTTTTGTTAAGTAAATGTAATAAAGTATTGCGTTCTAAAATATACCAGAGTCAATAAGGAAAATATATCGCAACCTTTGCACAATGAACTAAAATAAAAAAAAAAAAAAAAATCATGAAATGCGGTTTCACACGAGAAAAATGATAATATTCAATGCCTCATACCAATCGTGATTAAGAAATAAAAAATATCAAATCAATTTGTGAATAATTGTCAAATAACTTTATCTCCCTGTGAGAAATCATTGTGCGAGAACTGCTGTTGTGAAAATCTGGTTTTATCATTCCGGCGGAAATTAATATTATGAAACCATCTTGCCAGTAAAAGCCAAGCTCATTTTGCAGATTTACTCCGACCCGTTATTTGATGCAAAGTGGGGAATTGTGTCGCTGCAAGTAAATTCGCGTCCTGGGAAATCCCACCATAATCATAAGATTAGATGTTTTTCAAATTTTTGTGCTTTCTCAAGCTTTGTGTAAGCCTTAAAACAAGAAGCTACGTTTGTTTGATTTAGCTGCGCTTTACACATTATACAAAAGTACTTCTCGCACTGCAAAAAATTTTGCATTATTTCACTTTATTTCGTATAAACATTAACGATATTTTTAAATTAAATGTTACGAGGATCACAAAGACAATTCTTCGTTTTGATTTCTAAGTATGTAATTTATATTTCATATTAGTTATTAATGAACGTGAATAAATAGAACCTTTCTCACCCAAAGTTTCGATCCTATGTGGATCCGCTTATTCGAGGGGTTTCCATCAGAATTCTAACATTAAAGATTTTTTTTCTTTCATTGCCCGCAAATTCACCTGAGTGGAAAGTTCCAGTTTGGTTAATAATTTGTGACTTATCGCATTTCAGAAGCATTTCATGCGGATGCAACATTACTAGTATAGTAATAATAATAGTAGTAACAATAATAATAATACTTTTCACCCTTGAAAGAGCACAATATCACCAGTAGAATAGAGAAGCGTATACATTTTTTTTATGATAAATTAAGGCAAGAATAAAATTTCACTCCAATAGGTTTTAAGACACATGTTGCATCATATCAGGATTTTTATAGAATTTCGAGCACGAAAATATCGTAAGTGGTTTTTCTTAAACAGGATTTTGGCGGAATCAAATTTTAGAACGAATTTCAGTATTCTTTTTAGTTTTTATTTTTATTAATGGTTCGTTTCGTATTCCGTTCTTCTAGGTCCCATTGATATAATAAGTAGTTTATAGAGCACTGTTTCAGTAGCATTTTTGCAGTTTTTCCACAAAACATCGCTAACGTTTCAGAACCGTAAGCAGCCGTACTTGAAATTATAGTATTCTCCTTGCAGCCTTTTAGCATCCTTTCCATAAATAGACATTTTTTTCAATCATTTAGAAATATTCAAAGGATAACATTACTCGATCCATATTCGCTGGTGCTCCGTAGCATAAGATCTTGAAGACTTATTAATTCAGCAATGGTACCCTGATGGGTGTTATTTCGCCCGGTTTTAGACTACACAATAACTTATATTGTAGGTAATTTTAAGCTCTTAAACTTTTATTTTATCCAAATCGAAATAAGCGCAGAATAATTAAAGGTTAATTTAAACTTATCCGAATCTCTTCCGCACGTCTCCTTCCCAAGCTAAGAATTTGTTAATTCGTATTCCACTTGAATGACTCCAAGTTGAATTCACTTGTATTATTTATCAAGAGTAATGAAATGTGCCCAGTAACAAAAAAGAAAAAAAAAACAAAAAAATCAACGAGGTATTCTAAAAGCATAATAATTATTTACTACCACAGTGCATATTCATTACAAGTTTCTTAGAAGTATGTAGTTTTAATTAACGTCTTGAGTTACGGGAGAAAAATGGATGATAGAGATTGCAGCTACATAGAACTTATCCCGGTCATGTGCTACCGTGCTATAACTTAGAAACTTTCCTGCATGTTCATTTTTGTTTTTAACGTCAATCTTTATCCATTTTAAGTATATATGTTTTTCGCTGATTCAAACATTTTAGTGTGGCCTATATATACTAATATTCTATATAATACAATATAATATACTATATATATATAATACCTGTGTTGTTTTCGAAAGTTGATATTAAAATTTCATTTATATTTATATTATTATTGCTGACAAAAAAAACCACGTAAGACGAATAAATCATAAACTTTTACGAAGCGTTTTCACAACAAGGACGGTTGATCTGGGCGCCTTTGGATTTACATGTATGAATTTCGCCTGAAAGGTCAGCGTCTTCTTGTACCATACAGCACAATCCGTCCCGGGATTATGTCCTGAGGAGCTCCTGAGGACCTTCTGATAGATCATTCTGTTGCTCCGGCATATCCAAAAAGAGGTTACAGAAGATATTCTGTTTATTCGTTCGAGAGTTATTTATTACACACGTACGTACAGCATGTCGGACATTTCGACTTTCATGTCTTCAACCCCTGCCTTCGACCCGATTTAATTTGTACACGATAATAAGAAAAAAATACCTTCATGTTGTCCAGGAATAGACGAAGAGAATGAGTGGTCAATTTTAAAAATCGGTCGAATAGATTTCCACCAAAGAATTCCCAAAATCATACTTCGCCCGCTTTGCGTCAGGCGAAGTAATAAATAGAATCAATAATTTAATTAAACTTAATCCGATCTTATACATATATATGTATATGTGTATGTGTGTGCGCGTACATATACTATTGCTTCAAATCGACTTCGAAAATATACTATGCTATATATGATAATGTAGCGACCTCCATCTTGCTTTCAAGAGTTGTTTCGCATTACGGATCGTCCCAGGGAGTAATGCTACTTCAAAGTTGAATTTAATTTTCTGCCGAGATATTTCAGATTAACTTTGCTCCATCGTTTATTCATTTTAATGGCACAATTAATGCATTCAAGTTAGTAATTTTCATCAAATACAAACTTTTGTGTAAATATTGAAACTTTTTTGCTTTACACCGAACTTTATAATATAACGAAATTATAATGATGGAAGGGGATTTAAAGTGATTACACTATATAAAACTGTCGAACGTTAGATTCGTGTAAAAAATTAATTTATCAACAATTGAAAGCTTAAAAGTATGTAAAATTTTAGCACTTTAAAATATAACTGGAATCTCCACGAAAACTTTTAATTGCCAGACATTTCAACTGTGCTGATTGACAAAAGATCTTTCTGTGGCATAACTTGAAAAACTATATAAAAATAAAGAAGATTTTAAAATGATAAAAATGCAATGCATATGTAATGAATAAAAAATTCAATTTACCCACTTTAGCAACTTTCTTCAGAAATCAATTGCTTTAAAGTGTAAACTCGAAAATATTAATGTTTATCTGTTCAAAGTAAAATTTATTAAAATAGGGTTTGAAATACAGTTTATTACGTGAAATCGTGGCTTTTTCGAATATGAAGATACTTTTTTTAATTTCTATGAATAATTTATTACTTTCGAGTTTATTTATTAATTTTACTTTCAAATATACGCACAGCTTTCATCCAACTCAATTTAACTTTAATGACTTTTATAACCTATATATATATAGTCTTTTGGGTCTTATAGTTATATTAAGCAGGCAATTTTTTAATTTTTATTATTGTCAAAAACATTGACACATTTCGGTAATTATTTAATTAAAAATTTAGCATTTACTTTTTAATAAAACTGAGCAATCGAAAATGAATAGAAGTGAATAATAAAAATTAATCTCTGTTTACTTGATTTTTTGATTGCAAGTAAATTTAATTGCTATTAAATTAAATCCAATTAAACGTGTTTGGACTCAAATATTATTGACGATATTGTATTTATCGATTGTATTATTAGAAGCCATATGCGTATATATCACAAACGTGTTTGAAAAGTTCAGTTGGTTCTCAAACCTGGCAAACAACCAACGCTTTTAACACGAAGTTTTGTAAATTACATATTAAAGTTTAAGAATTAAAGTGCGTTATATGAAATCGAGTGTATAATTTTAATTAAAATAATCCTAGAATTATAACAAAAATAAAAAATCAGGCCAACCCTCTCAAACCGAGAAAACGGACGTTTAATCACGTTACGTAGAATTTATTTTATATAAATTCGGCTACGTAATTAAAGTAAGGACAAAGCAAAATTTAAAGAATCGATTTATTTGTCCCCGAAGAAAACGTAAGAATTCATAGCGGGATAATCTATACACATATCCCTGCGAGGCACAAAATGTAACGGCAATGTATCATTTATATAATTGTTATACTTGTTATATAAATGTTATATAGTCGTTATATGTCTGTTATTTTAGTGTTTGCTGGGATATTTCATAAATTGTGTTCATTTGAACAATAATTCTTTTGGAATTAAATAAGATGAGTCACGGGATTGAATATTTTCTAGATTTTCTTAATTCCCTTTTCTCTTACCCTATACCCATAACCCACAAAGAATGTCAAGAAATCAAACATGGGGGCGAAGATCGTCACAACGATATATATTTAAAATAGTTCTGCGTATATTGATAAGTTATATATTTTATTTTAATTAATGCCTTAGTATATTACCTTTCATAAAGTATTTTTCAATGGATTTTCAAGTAACGATTGAAAGTTAAAGATTATTTGTAAAAGAATTGAAAATTATTTACAAAGTAGAAAATCGCCATGAGAATATAAAAATTCAGTATGGCTTTGGATAAAATTCCAGGATTTTTGTTTAATATGTTAGTAGGTCACGAAAAAAGGATATTAACTAGCGCTGCCCGAGGCTAGGGAGGAGAAACTTTTCTCCCTGTCTTATAACCATTTCTAATATGTATCTTTTCAGTAGCTCCGCAGTATTCGGAAATGTCTTTTCCAGTAGCGCATTAAATTTTCGAGGAAATTCATTGATGAGGTTTTTTTTTTTAAATAATTGCGACGTTCTAAAAAGAAAATATTTTATTTATTATGATAATTATTATTTCTTTGCGGTATATAAATAGATCAAAGTTATGTAGATTGATACACGACGTGGCCATGTAAATGAAATTAAGTGAAACAATGTAAAATCCACTTTAATAAAATGAAAAAATGGCAAAAATTCGTTTCTTTCATAGAAATGCTACTGAAGCATGTGAATTATGCCTGATGAATATCCTGCGGACAGCGGCGGTAAAAAGTATTTCTCTATTTTGTGATTTTCATTTTTACTGAGAGTTTTCGACTCACGACGTAGAATGTATTCGTAGTTTTCACTTATAAGACTGAATAATACTTATATTTATCGATTATACAGCGACATATATGCAGGAACAGAATTACATCATGCTAAATAAGGCGAGCCTGAGGTTTTGAACGATTCATAAATAAATTTTAATTTAATAAAATAATGGAAATCTATAAAATGTAATTAGACATTATTTATCTTTAAATTCTGCAATAAATCTAATTTCATGTTTTGAACGTTTTATTCAGACAGCTCGAGTACTGCGCGACAATCCGTTTCTTGAGTCAGATACTTAATACTGTGTTTGAAGACTTTAAACGCATATAAGAATATACTCGTAGAATTTTAGTCAAGGAAACTTCGAAGTAAGTTTCTTTCGAAATACCAGAACAATATATTGCTGGTCATGCCTCAATGTCTTTTCATTTGTGTACAGTATTATTTTGTATAATCAGGGTAAGAAATGAGCTTTCTTGTTTGCAAAATTCACACGTACATTATTTTCAGAATAGACTCTTATGTTGAAGAATTGATTTTCGTTTAAAAATTAAATAAAATAATTCAACGAATACGGTAATAAATGTATTAATGTAAAGAAAAATATAATTATAAACGAAGTTTATTATATTTCCAGAAGACAATTGAAACAGTCAAGTAATTTTTCATTTTATGATTGTCCATTGTTTGACACCCATGCACAATTGACAACAGCACGTTACCTGAGGGCAACTCCAAGTGAGAAGAGACTTGTTCCAGAGATGAGCTAGTTTCACAGCGACCTCACAAGTATTAGAATCCAATTCAGCGACCACTGCCTTTGTCGATGTTCGTCCAAGTGCCTCGACAAGAGCTTCGAGACCCCAGGAGCGTATCTCGCACGTTTCTGAAAATGTATTAGCAAATACGAAATTAATGCCACCATTCAACAATGATGATGGGTATATATCAGAAGTTGGCCGTGTCGGTCGAGATGTGATTCGATTATCGAAATAGCTTCCTTGACGTCGTGAAATGTTAGTTTACTGCATATGATTATGGAACTACGACTATGTTTATGTTTACTCATTAACTTGATTAATACGAAAGCTTTAGTTGTGTGCGTATAGCGGCAGTAATGTGGTCGTAACTCTAAATGGTTCTTACGCACTGTCTCTGAGCAAATGCATCGCGGACTAGTTATAGAGTCCACTTGGCATAGTTTATATACTTGACAACAATTTATTGATTCAATTAAAAGTTGTCTTTGATGGTTCAATATTTCCTCAACACTCTAGAAGAAGTATATTTTTTGAAATAAATGAGCATTTTTTTTTTTATTATTATTACACATAGATAGTGATTTACCATGAAACCAATTCTGCGGTACCTACTCCTGATGATTATTCTTGTCGCTTTTTTCAGAGTTTTTTTCTACTTTAATTACGGTATATTCGCCAGCTTTCAAAAATTCTATACTCCAGTTTTTCAATCAATATAAATTTATTGGTGGTGATACGTTTATTAAAAATCACGAATCGTAGCATTTGATATTCCTGCATGAATTAAAAAAATCCTTTGTTGACGAATGCTTTTCATTAAACTGCGGTCATATGTGCGATGCCTATATGCACATGTAAAGCCCCTTCAAGTAATTTCAGAGTTTATTCTTAGTAATATCCAAAAAACTGAAAAAAATTCCACCTATATTGGATTACTCGCGCAGTCATTAAGGTAGAATTTTTGAAATAAATTTCCAGAGGACTTATTATTTTCTAACTTCCAGAAAACTATAATAAGCAACTGCGTTGGAATCATAACTTCAGTCGCCATGCATTGAGCTTCAGAGATTTCAATTCCCTTTCATCACTTGGCAGTCTTATATACATATAGATATTAAAGCGAATGTATTTAGATTGGCACACTTTGTTATATACGAAATAATTCTAGTTTCGAAAAGTTAGTTTCAAGTATAGTGAGTTATGTAAATGGAGAAAATAAATTCATAATTGCGGTTGCAATTTAACGAAAAGGACACGAATGCATGCCAATGGCATTTTCATTGCTATATAGTATAAATTTTATTCTGTCGTGTAATTTATTACATATTTTAATAATAATATATCAAAGTGAATATACGGATGTATTCTAATGTTACAAAATATTGGAACATCTTTAAAACTATTCACAAAAAATATACTTTTAAGTAGTTACCGAAAGGCTGCACAATATTAATAATTTCTCATAATATTGTTGTTTGCGTATTGCGTCATAATAACGTGGAAGTTACTGCGTATACCTAATACCATAAATCCATAACGTGAAAACGGTAATATCTACTCTACTTCCCTCAAGGCATATAATTGATTTTATCGGATCTTCACATAAAGGCATGCTTTACACGTATTCCCGTTTCAGAAAATACAGAAATTGCAGCGACCAATGAACTGCCAGAGGCGTAGGGATCGGAATCTAATGAAATTTGAAATGATATTTACCTGTGAAATGTGTTTTACTGATTCATTAATGTCGTTACGCGTATGTTAATTAATGAAGCTCAATTATTGTAACAATAAACTTCACGCCCGACCATTTATTCCAGTCACCTCAACATTTAATCTTTTAATGATAAATCTTTTCAAGTGATTGCCAAATTATTCTGTTACCATCGTGCGTTTAAAAAATATCTTCCTACATTTGTTATAGAAGAGTGTTGTTCTATTTTCTGTGTTTAATATCTTCTATTTTATAAAGAATCACATTCTGAAGTGACATCCGACAGTTCTGGGACACCCTGTATATGTAGGGAATTCTCTGTCAACCAGTAGGACACCCCCTGTAACTAGAATTTATAGGTACCGAAAAATATGTAATTATATTATAAGTTCACTAAAAAATCGTTTATAATGTCAGAATTGTTAGTATTAATAAAAAAATAAAAAACTCAGTACTAGTTCGGATGTTTTTCTACTTTTAAAAATTTTGTCACGTTATAACGTAGTGCGGTGAAGTCAGTAACATGCGAGAGAATAGTTTTGTAATTAACGTTTTGTCCGCCGTGAAACTATGACATTATAATAAAATTCAGTGTAATTTTATTTTTCACTTTGCTCAAACCACTGATTGTGTTGGCAGTCAGCCCACTGTACAATAGAATCAGTGTAAACATCCCATTGCATTTTAAGCAAATAAAGACATTCATAGTGCTCTTTAAGGTCGTTTTAGTGCGGTAGCCATCTGGGTAAGACTGCGGGTAACTGTGATTTAATTGCATTGCATGTTCGAGAATAAAGCTGCTGGGATAAAGAATAAAAAGAGATAGAAAATTGGAGATAAAAACGATTGAAAAATTCTATCTCTTTCATACGTACTTTGTGCATCCCAAAAATCGACATCACCTTTTTATTCCTATCACTTTCTATACCTCTGCTGAAAATAATAAGATTGAAAAAAAGATTGATAATAAAGGAATTTGAAAAGTTAGATATATATAAAAAGATATGTATAGTCTAATTTTTAAAAAAAATTTCCATTTATTTATGGTAAAAATTGCTATTCTTCGTATTATTTTTCATGATAAAAAATAGCAATTTTTCTCACGATGAATGTCTGTCTTTACCCATCTGATAAAATATCCAGAAAAAAAATTTCTCCTTGTCAAATTTTTTGTTCTGCCTTGTATAATTAATAAATGAACGCCGAATGTTACCCGACTAGAGTATTATGAAGTTCAGCAATGATGTACGGACCACGCTTTCCCTTTTTCTTCAGAAGTTTCTCTGTATAAAGCAATCCAACGCCTTCTTGAAATGCGTTAATTAGTATAGTTATTTTGCACGTGTGTTAGTCGTCTCGAATATAAGAACGTAAATATACGTTATCTTATATGCACGTGACTGGCAGGGTATGAAGGGAATTCAAAAGAGGCCAAAAGAACAAATGGGAGAGAGAGACAGACGCATCTAAGAGAGTGGGAAATGAGGAGAAAGTGATCAATTCGAAATAGAAATCTCGTTAAGACAAAATGCAGTGGAACGAAGGCTCAGTCGTCCGACGTGTTTTCGCACTGTACATTTGTATAATCCCAAGGTGTGGAAAACTAGGTACTGAGCAACCGAAAATTTACGAGCTACGTCCCGGCCACCTGCGTGAAATTGCACTCGAATATAGAGAGAGGGCTGGCTGCTTTTGCAGTCGAGTTTCGGGATGAAAAGTTTCGTTTCCGACTTGTCGAGAATTTTGCGAATGCTCCATCGAGTATATACGCGATCCGCGAATCTACATCGGAATTTATACGTGTACATCGAATAACTTTGCCTGCTTTCTGTTTGTCCGGCCTTTCAAGATATCCCTTGGACGAATGCTTCCGGAATTCACCAGATTTATAGAAATCTCAACCGCGCCACTCTTCAGATTCTGAAGTGATAATGAAATGCTATAAAATACGCAAAGTATTCATTTTGCACCTCCGGAAGATTCGTATTTCTCAATTTTCAACATTTATGAAGATTAATTAAATTTTGTTCTAATTACGTCGATTACCGTATGGGTAATGTCTTTTTTATAGTTTTTATACGGACTACGTGGTTTGTGATTCTTACTTCTGGTGTAATGGTCAATAATGATGCGACTGCCAACGATCTGAGTTCTCTTGTACTCTACATAGGGTGATGATTACCGACTTGGGCATATATCGGCCCGTAATCAAACAAAAGATTTCATGGCCAAATGCTACAATAATCTATCTTATATTCTTTCTAAAGGTTATCCAAAGAATTAAATAACAATTCATTGAAATAATCCAAATTAAACATACAAGTATCACACGCCACTAACTATGCAGTTGACCGGTACCCATTTTGCAATTTCAGCATCAAATATTCAACGCATTCTAGTTCCATCTGGTGCTCTGCGATCATTTGTGTGAAATGACGTTATTTGACGCTGTATCTTATTTTGTATCTAGTATTTCGACCGAGTGAAATTCGATCATCATTGCAATTTCGACTAATCGTTCATTTTGAATGGGTCGATAGAATATGGAATCGTACAAGTGCATTTGCTCCATCAAGGTCGTAGAGAAAAAACCATTTAAATTCGATGAATAATAATTATTTTCGAAATAGGATGTTTTCAATATATCGTATAAACGTATACAGTCTACCAACACAAAAATTCATCGTGCTTAAATAATCTTTTAATTAAAATTTGAAATTTCAAGTATTAATCAAATGCGCTTTGAAGAGCAGTCTTTTGGTAAAAGCTTTGCAGCTTACGCTAAAAATTGATTCATTAAATGCGGAAAGCTCCTGTTTTTCGTGATCCCCCGTAATTTGAAGAAGTAGGCGATCTGTGAAGAAAAAGACTGCAATAATATATACGAACCGATAGAAAAGGCAGACAAATATTGAGAAATGTGTCTGGTTCAGAGTGACAGCTTTATACGTATGACGAGAAGAAAGAATGAAAGAGAGGAAAGCAACAGAAAAAAAAACCTCCACGTGGTGTGTATTTTCGCTTTACTCAGGTCGGCCGGTTGAGCTTTTATGTATTCGGGTAGAAAGCACACCTCGAGGGTTCCGACAGAGGTAGTTATTGCGGCAGTAAAGACTCTACGTCGCCTGGGAATCGCCCAATTCGACTCGCTCCATTCCCGAGACAAAGGGAAATCTGGCGAATCTAAAAAAAGCGATAGGTCAATTAACGCTTTGTGTTGATGCTCACTTTGCTTACATTCCTATATGCATTTTCATCGAAGAATTTAAGAAAAAACCTCATGATTGCATACGGGAATATAACCATGGAACCTTTAACTATATCAGTCTTACCCAAATTTTTTTCAAGCATGAAATTGTCCTTGAACATATGTATTCCTATGTACTTCCGTAATATGGTAACGTACACTCGCGTATGAGTATATTACTCGACGTCGTTAAAAGGACGTAAACTTGAGACTGTATAATATATATATATATATATAATGAATTAGATTCGGATGCATCTTGGTACTTGGAGGCGCTTAACGATGCTGATCACGAATCACAAGCCAAAAAGTACATATTCAAAATAGCGTTAATGGGTTAACAAAGTGAAAAAAATTGCTAAAATTCACTCGGTTTGGATGGAAATATTTTTTCCATGGGATATTATAGGAAATATGTTTACGATCAACAATTCTTTTCCCGAGCTTTTAGTGTTGGCACAAGACCGACTCAATGATATTATATTCTAAATTTTTATAAAATCAAGGGACATTTTTCAATCACATTTGTAGAATATGGCGACGCCGTGATTATTTTTCAAATAAGTCTGATAAGTGATTCTAATCATAAATAGAAATAATCAGAAATAATAATTTTTTTTTTATTCTGATGAAGTAAAAATTGATAATTGTTGAACTATCACGTTTCGAATATAAGAGTTTAAACCAGCAAAGTAATAGTTTGTAAAAAAAGAACACACACACACATATATATACTATAAGAAAATAAGACCATGGTTTATGGCCATTTTTTCTGGATTTCATTACTTTTAACATATAGAGGCCAGAAAAATTGTGCAGAAACTGGTGTCATTTTCTACTATAGAATATATATGTATATAAAACATTTATATTGTTATTTTAACATTTATTTCACTAACTTTTTCTCTGTTCATAAAAAAAAAAAAATTAATAAGTTGAACGGTGTTATAACGTAGTATAAAGCAAAATAATTTTTGTCGATGACCGGCAATTTTTAATTTTTCTAATTTCAAACGATGATAGCAAGCTCACACGTATATCAATAATATAATGAATTAATTCACTTTATATCTTTCAGATATATGATTTTTAAGTAATAAAAACATAATGTCCAACCAACATTAAAAATATTTCAATCATAAACGGTTGTACTCTCATGTATTACTATATAATACACCTATAGAAAGTTAAAAGTACTGTGGATTATTGCCCATTTATAGAGTTTTGTTGTAGCTTAATTTTTTAAAGATGTAAATTCAGTATTATTAACAAAATAAGGAATGAAGTAAAAACCACAAAGAAATTGGTTACATATTGTATCTTATTATTGATCAATGAAGCGGCGAATTGGACAAAGAAAGAGAAGAAAATCAAAGAACTTTTGTAATGATGGAAATTCTAGAGGGAAAAATACTGTAGATTCGTCGAGACTTTGATCAGGAAATAATAAAGATTGAGATTACTTGACAAAACAAGCATATGATTTTGATGTGATTCTTTTAATATGTTCCAGTATCGTGTTTCTACTTTCGTTTTTATTTTTGAACCTATGGTCAATCATGGTACATAACCATTGATAATACAGAGAATAATAACACACGAAAAGTTTGGTTTTTAATGTAGCTCAAGACGAATGTGCATATATATCGGTTTGACACTAGATCGTTTTGATTTGCGTTTACCGATGTAAATCAATATTTATTAATTTAGTGTAACATTAAAAATGCTAAATCAACTAAAGCAGTAAATGCAAATAAAAAAAAAAATTTGATTGCCATTTAACGTGGCTGGCCAAGCAATAAGAATTTAGTTGATTATTAAAGAGTTGAAATGAGCATCAAGCGCATGCACTTGGAAATTGAAATGCACTGTAAATTATGGAGTCTTAAAATCTGGAGTTTCCAAGAGGCTCAGAATTTCCAAATTATGCACGCGCATCCTTGCCCAGCTCACGACCCTGGTCGTTATATATATATATATATATATATATATATATATATACGTGTCAAAATTTTTAGTCGGCTCGACGAGCAATCATTCCGCTCCGTTGTGCTGAATAAATCGCTTGCATTCAATTTTTTTTTACGCAATATTAAAAATTACGAACGAAGTTAATGAAGTATCAAATGTGACTCAATTTTTTAAATGAATTTCATAATCATGATATTCTTACAATAACAGCACTGCTTTTATTGCACGATTTTAATTTACCAATTATTCCAAAAATAAGAAAATCTATGTTTATATAAATTGTTTACTAATTACTGTTTTAATGTCTACTTATAATTGTACGTAACAAAAAAGTATGAAAACCATTTATTCTTTCCAATGTCGACGATGGCCCGACATATGCAACGATTCGGAAATAAATTACTCTGGAGCGAAACGGCACACGATCCTGGAGAACAATTCACTCTCGAACGATAGGAAATAATGCTGCAGGGTATATGTAGCTCCCGGAACTATATATATTGATATAATATTTCGGTCGTCGAATCGTTTCGGAACAAGTGCCTTCATTTTAGACGACGAATTGATCCGGAACCATTGACATGACCCTTGACAGACTCGACACGCTCCTTCCGCTAAAATCTACGTCATGCATATACTCGAGCGAATTCTAAATGAATTCCTAAGTGATAATTGATTGTCACCGATACTTAAAGCTTTCGAAACAAAAATATATGCTCATAAAATATCGCAAATCTGTTATGCTACGCTTAAAATGTCGATCATATATATGTCGGGGAAAAAATCACAAATTCACAACGTATTTACATATTCTATATAATTGACATGTACTTATTTGATTCCTCTTCAGAGATATTCAACATTTAACATCAGTTCATGAAAAAAGTTGGAAACAGTTTTTTATACGGCAATGTTGTGAAATCAGCAATTTGTCAGCAAATAGTCGTTATACGAAAACGTTTTTTTTTCACAATGGCGGCTAAACGTAAAGAAATCGTGAATTTAAATAATTCTTTTTCTTAATAATCATATTTTTTAGTACGAAACCGTGCTCGGATCATTCTGCACGTATATATCTGGTGGTATACATAGTTATACTAAAAATAGGACGGTTATAATAAGTCGAAATTTAAGTTATTCCACCAGTATGCGTGAGGGTACAGTCGTAAACATATAACTGAATGCGATTTTTTTGCATTTTTATCAGCAAATAGCCAACAAGTTTAAAGCATCTAGGATTAAAATACGATGGAATCAGTGTTACCAACCCGTATCGTAATTCCATAATAGCTAACATATGTTGTATCGCTACACTGAAAAAAAAATTTGTTATTTTCAAGTAAATATTTACTTCAATAGTAGCAAGTAAATATTTACTTTAATTAAGAAAAGATTTTCTCGAATTAAGTAAGATTTACTAAAAAGATGGAAACATTTTCTTAATTCAAGTAAATATTTACTTGAAAATAACAATTTTTTTTTCAGTGTATACAATCGTGATTTTTTTGGGCAACTGTATATGGATAGAATAAATGATTATACTCACGCGCTCTGGGGATCAAGGCGATGGATATTGCGGATCTATAGGTCCTGAGGAAGTCTTCGATTTCGTGGAAATTGGTGTCACGAGCGCACTGTTTCCGGAGGAAAACGAGGATTTCGGCCGTCTGCGACCTCTTTGGCGGCGAAGGGCTCGCTGAGGCGTCGATACCACCAGTGAGGAAAGACAATGCGTAGAAAATGACGATCGGGAGCCACCACCAGCACTGGTGCAACCAGCACCGGGCCATGGGCCCCGGTATCGTCGCACGCGATACTCGCTCCTCAGCTCCTGCGGGTCAAAAAAGTGAAATTTTATGTTACGTGTTACTTTTTTAATTAACATCAATTGTCTACACTAAACATCCAGGGAAAAATGGATTCAGACATAATTATATCTGAATCATATGTGTTCCAGATATGGTCATATAAAATTGAGATATAAAGATGTATGACTATACATATATATATACATATATACTTATATCAGGTCAAATCCATATATAATTATATATCGTTATATCTGGAACATACATGATTCAGATATCATCATATCTGATCCATTTTTTCCCGAGATAACGCATTTCTGTTTACTAGGTACTAATCTTTAGAATTTTGAATTTTGAAAAAATCGAATTTTGTTTTTTTTTCATTTCTCAACTCCTTATATACCTTCAAAAACTTCCTCCCAAAGCGTTGTGCAGAAATTCATGTTCTAACATGTTATAACGAGCCCGCGAGTCGCGCGTCACAGGCATGTTATAACGAGTCGAAAAGACTTTAAACACGTTTTTCTCAAAATGATGTTTTCCTAACTCCGTGCGCAAAATAAATTCGATTTTGCGCACTGAAACGCGTGCGCAAAATAGCCCATTCCCGCACTAGTGCGAAACTCAATTATTCCCGCACTAGTGTGGATTTTGCGCACGTGTGGATTTTGCGCACGCGAATATTATTTTGCGCACTCATTTGCGTGCGCAAAATCGAATTTATTTTGCGCACGGAGTTAGGAAAAATTGTATACGCAACAGTGCGCATATACTATTTTTCAACTGGCGGTCAGATTATCTTCCAATCTACTGAACCGATTTTAATGAATGACGGACAGTTTTGTTTGTTAACGTGTCCTGTATGACAATTTACCACAATATGACCAAAGACTAATAATAAAAAATTTTTGTGGAGAAAAAAGTCGTGAAAAACACGGTCAGCAATTTCGCATAAATTATTTCAAAAATCCGCCATTTTTTTATTTTTATCGATTTTTTATTAATTGTGGTAAATTGTCATGTAAAATACTTTCCTTTTTAAAATGCCGTTTCGTTTTTTTGTTTCTGACTTGCCAATCTCGAGATAATCTGTCCGCCATCAGACAAGTTCCGTTTTAGGTGCACGACTTTGACGCCACCTACAGATTGCAAGATAAAGTAAAAATAAAAAATGTAAAATTTTATGTGTTCTATAGATGTGTACTAATATCCTCAAAAAAGTCTCGTACACAATTTCAATATCAGAGCTGAGAAAAAAAATCTTAAATATCTGCCTTTTTAATACGTTCTAAAGGTTATAGTAGTGCCTTAATGTTGCGTATTTCCATTAAGGTTATCAGTTTTATAATTCTCGAATATTACAAATCTAGTCCTTCAATAACCGTTCCCAGTTCATTTTAATACGTTCTTTGTATTAACATCACGATTTCAATGAATCTGTTCGACCGTGTCAAAACTGTGGATCTCATATACGACGATAGTGTATGGAGCCCTTGCATACGAATAGACGTAAATCGCCAAACAGGCAGTCATGTAGATGTAGGTAAAAAGCAAGAGGGGCTTGCCGAGTCATACTCATAACTTCCATGTATATCCATTGAGCTCAGCAAATTGTATTCAACAGCTTTGACACTTTCGAGAAATTGTACGACCGAAAAATATTGTACATCCTTTGAACCTTAATGCAAGGAGGTTCACCCTGATAAAAATGTATGTTGAAATTCTTTATACTTTGAAACTGTACAATGATTCATTTAACAATGAAGAATACGTTCAAAGTAAAACTAAAAATACATCCCATATATTATTGTCTATATTGTGTATATATATATATATATATATATATATATATATATATATACATCTTCTAGGATAATGGTGAAAAAAAGAGTATAAACAAGTTTCATCGCAGTGCCTTCCTAATTATGAGTAGATATATAAATGATTTTACGTGGAATACCCTGAATGGAAGAATCACTATTTGCTGATCTTGAAAAGCTCATTCGATACAAAGCCAGATTTATATTTTCTACGATTCATATAAAAAAAAAAGAAAATTAGCACGGGTTAAATAGGACACACTGTGATCTAAATGTATCCTAATAAATTATAATAATTTATAAAGAAAATCAACTGCTTTGGACAATTGTAAAAAATGGTTATTTAAATATTTTGATTTCAATTTTTACAAGTCTAATACATTATGTTATAATTAGTATACAATGATTAATATATGACCGTTTATGCAGTCGGACAAGTTCGGATTTTCAGACATTTATTTGTGAAACTTTCCTCGTGCTGCTATATGTCGTCCTGAGTTGACAAGTTTTAGGGTTAAACCCTTAGAAATCCATTTGAAATATATTCCCGCCACAACGACCAGGCGAACTCTGACTACTATGTCACGGTGTCGGATTGATTCTCCTTTAGGAAGGAAAAATACAGGGGTTTTGTGTGACATATAACAGAGTTTCCCTATATATATATTTGGAAAAATAGAAATCGCCTATAATTATTATTTAAAATCTTTTTCTAATATTTTATAAACCCTATATTTAAAAGAAAAGATAATAAAAATAATTTATGAGTAAATAAATAAATAAATAAATAAATATACATATGTAAATATATATATATATATATACACGACTATAGAATACAACAAATTTCATTGTGACCTAAGACCATTACATTACGTGCAAATTATTTTTAAACAAAGTACTCGGAACGAAAATTAAAACCTATGATTCACTTTTGAGTTGAGCTTTTGTTTCTTAATTTGAAGTTGACAAAATGTAACGCTCGTGCAGGAACAAAGCGTGGGCTATTGTATGCATGTATCATCGTGTGTTTGCATAATAAATATGAAAATATGTCCAAAGACACAAAGGCAATGGTCATTAAGTTTCATGAAATTTCGAATAAGATGAAAATTTGCATACCACTAGCTCGTCGTTAATAAATCTTTCCGTGGATTCTTTCACCTAAGAATTCTCGATGCTCTTCGTCTCCTCATATCTGCAGCGACTTGTGATGTTTGTGCAAACACCAAAGTTCCTGGAGGTTTAAACGACATCAACGTCGCTTTTCTCCCGCTCTCTCTTACACACAATCGTAAAGACGACGATTCAAGCGAAAAAGACGATGGCACCGACGACTGTGGAAACGATATTTTTGTTGATTGTCCATTATTGTATTTGATCTTTACTTTTTATACACGTGATCTGTCGTCATTTTGCACCACCTCGGTATTGGTTAAGACTTCTGTGTTGTGTTTATGTGACAACCTGAAATCAGATGAAATGTTATTCATTAATAATTGTAGCAATCAAATAATATTAATACATTTTAATACGGGATTATCATGAAAGATACTCAAAGCCTCATGTGATTGGCATTATTCAACAGAATAACATTAAACGTAAAATAAGTTAATACCATATTATAATTAATGCTAAATAAATATTGTAATACTCATAGTTAAGAGTGTTGTAATTCCATTATGCAAGGTGTGTATTGTTTTTTATCATGAACATATATATATAAACATGTAAACAACATATAATTCGAACATATGGCATCCTTCAGAACAGCATCCAAAAACCTCTTTTTTTCGAATAATGTTTTAGTACTTTCATAACTCAAAAAACGTCGAAATAATTTCAAACATTATTAGCATTGAGCTATTATACAATTTTATAATGTAATGATCATGCACATGACTTTTCCCGAAAAAATATTACTAAAATTTATTTGTAATTGATAATCATATTATAACTTGATCGCAAAATCCACCAACATATAAGGATGCGAATATTTCCTGGAAGGTAAAATTTCCAATTGTTATTGGTGACCTCATACTACTGCGATTTCTACTATACACAGTGATTATAATTTCGTAAGAAAGATATACGTCCTTAGCGATAGGCTCGAAGCAGTGTGATTTGACTTCATATGGAATCACATCCCTTGGTTATTTACTCTAGAATTAAACGAATCCCGTCAGAAGTTCTTAAGATCGAATATTACCTATCAGAAAGAAGTAAATACAATATATGCACTATGATTTCTATATATTATTTAATATTATAACTTCAACACAATGTACTCATTATATTAATCTAATATATTTATAGTTGGTATCACTATTCATTGGAAATGCACTGTAAAAAGAGTGAATTTGTATCTTTTTCAAACGAGTAGCTTAATTTTCCATTCAAGATATGTAGACGTTATGATTTGTCATTACGTCATTCTGTAAGAGGTGGCAATGTTAAAACCATGACCTTATTAGTAGACCTATTAGTGCAAAAATGAAGGTAAAAAACTTTTTTATTTGTTAATTTATTGTCGCATGCACCTGGCTGAGGTTATGAGTTGAGTACAGTAACTAGTTTTTTAGCAGCATTAAGTGAACCCTGATATTGCTGGAAAAACCTGGTTTACAGAGTTGTATAGAAGTTACACTAAGTTGTAGAGATTTTATCCTTTAAGTTTATAACGTTTAAACAATATTATCGTTTATTGAGACGTGGATGTTCTTCATTGATGTTGTATTTTATTCCTATTGCTTGGTGTTTAGTACCCTGAAGTAGTATGTGTTTAACGGTGAGATTTTCATTGCAGATGTCGCACATATCCTTAGTCTTGCTAGACGTGTTTGGACGTTTCTTCTGATTGAGGGAACCGATTCAAAAATATTATTTCTTACTAATTCAATAAGGTATGTGTCTTTCGATTTTTTCTATTTGCTTTTATTTTGTTTGACATTTTATTCCGTGGTATGCCAACATGTGTGGGAGTCCATTGGTGTATTATATTTTGGTGTTCAGTTTCATTATTTTTTCTATTATTTGTCTTAGTTTCGGGTTGTTGGATTTTGCGTTTTTAATAGCAAGAAGTATATTTCAAGAGTCTAAACTTGTTAGATTTGTCGATGTACTTCACCAATTGTTATATGACGTAGGCTTCGCTGGAGAAAATTGAGAAGTAGTCAGGTAGTTTTGGTAAGAATTTCTTCGCTGTCTGCTGCACAGCCAATGCCTTTTCTGAATTTAGAGCCGTCAGTGAATATTTTGGTGTAGTCTTGATATTTATTTATATTTTCCATGTATATACTTATTGACTCTTGGTTTGTGTTTTTCGAGTCACATGTAGTTATGTCACCATATAATTTATTTCTTGGACATTATTTGTTGGATGTGCAGTGTGTGGTGTATCCTTTTATTTATAGGCTTTGGGGTGTTCTGTTTTTCCAATTTTTTTTTCATTATTATCTCCAAAGAGTTTCCGGTACATAGGATTTGAGGGGGTTGCCATGGTTTTTATCGTATAGTTTAGGGTTGACTCTTTCCTTCTGGGGTCAAGTGTTGGTAAATTTTCCACCGGACTAGTACATTACTTATAGGAATTAGCATGCTCAGGTTTCTTGGGGTCGTTGATAAGCTGCATACTATACCGCCCCGTAATCTAATTTTAAGCTGATAAACGATAGATATGTAATCTTTATGATTTTGACATCAGCTTCCTTATAGTTTTTATGAAGATAGTGTTTTAATGGTGTTACAAGTCTTCGGTTATACATTTATCTATATATTTATCTTTAAATTTTTCTTTGATGTGGTAATCAATCTTTTGTCTTTTGTTTTGCAGCTTTTGATTATTCCGAATGAAATTTATTTCTTGTGGCCCTTGGCATTTTGAATAAATTGTAGCCGTAGTGATAGTTTGAGAAAACTTAAAACTATTTTTTTTTTTTTTTTTTTTAATTTTTGTACGTTTAGGAATGTTTTTTTAGAGGATATTGCAGTTTTTCTAGCTCAATTACAACATCATTTATGGTTAACAAAAATAGGGTCACGTTTACAATAGAACCTTGGGGTACTCCGTTTTGGAAATAAAAAAACTTCTTATATATATTTTCATTATTTAAATTATTAAAATCAGAATTTTGATTATTAGTTGTTGGGCTAATGAGTTTCAGGAAATATTCGTTATAGGAAATCGATGATAAATCTTAATTAAGTTTGAAAAGTAAAATTGACTTAGATCTAAGTATATCTTTTTTATTAAAGTTGCTAAGTATATGATTTTATAATATAAATCATAGTTAATATATTATAAAATTCAGAACATTGAAATTTTAATCATAATAAATAGAGTAGAAAATTCAATCTTGGAAAGTGTAGCTAAAAATATTTACAAAAATTTAAAGCGTACTATTTTGAAATGATCCTTCCTTCGATTCGCCATATCTTCCTCTAAGTTTCATAAGTAATCCAAATATATTTTCATAAATTCTCGATATAAATTACTGATGGTAAAATATACTAAATTTTTACCGTAGCTTTCTTTACGTGTTGTTTTTCTTAATACATTAACAAGAATTTAAAAAATGGCAATTTTATTTCATTTTGAGTTCAAAAAAATTGTTACTTATATTTCTAACCAATCCAATTCTTTCTATTCCTACGAAATTCCAGGATTACGTGAGTTCCTCAACAGATATATATATATATATACACTATTAAGTACAATTCTTCCCCAACATTTTCAACTCAGTTGTGAAATAAAAAATCGACTACGGAGCAATCATTTATAACTCTGCAAGCCTCTAGATATTAAAAAAAAAAAGTCACTCCTCACATCATACAGCAATAAACTTGGCAATTGGAGCATTTCATATTAATCACATAAAAATCCTTTCAGGAACGGGAGAACTGAAGCTAGAAAACCACAGGAAACTCCTTATCTTAAAGTGGACTGCAAATATCGCTGCACAGCCCTCGAGCCCAACCCAGACCAATACATTTACGAATAGACATAAACGTAAGTACGAAGAGCGACCGCATTTTCCTGAATCCTAATGTATCATAAACTCGACATAATAATTAAAGAAATCAACGTCTTTATAGTTTCCACTAATTTATAAAACATCAATGTAATATGCACCACAGAGAGAGCACCTTTAAATAAAAAAATATATAGACGTATGTTCAACCAAACTGTTAATTTAAGATGAACGATGGCACAGCTAGGGTACAAGGTACTACTAATAATATTTTAATAAAACCGTGGAAACGAAAAACAAAACTCCAATGGATACAAACAAATGAATGACTAGTAACAAGACGTTAAAACAAATAAACACATGGGAAGATAATGATTTACTATTGTGGATATTATATCACCCGACGAACTCATCCAATCCATTCACGTCATATAATGCGCAGATAAAGTAAAAAAAATGAATCATCTCTCAGGAAATATTGCAAATTTTAAAACTCATAAAAAGACATATTAAAAAATATTTAAAAGATTTAAAATTCAGAGTCTTGATAAATAAGTCAAATTTGGCATTTTTGTTCACCGTATTAAATACGTCAATTTGAATATGTACATTTTAACTTGTAATTCATGATCAGCTACCTCAATGAACACCTACTCCAATTACTAAGTTGCATCCAAATCTAATGTATTCGCTGCATTAAACAATCTCAAGTTTAACAAGGATAATATTGAGTCCAAACCTTTAAGGCTGTTGAGTAAAAATCATGCTCGAGTACAAATCATAAAAAGATCGGTCTTTATATACAGGGAGACTCGTCGTTAACTTTCTGTTAACGATACACGATAATGGCTTGTACGATAGTAACTGTTTAGTGACAGAGGCAGGAAAAAGTATATTAATGATTGTATGAAAACAAGAGTAGCAAATGTGTGATGTAAGAGCGAGATAGATGGAGAGAGAGGGGGGAGGGTAATATCCTCGAGGCCACGTAGTAACCACCGTTAATTGCCCTAATTACTCGTAATAAGTTGTCGCGAGGCATCTCGACGAAAATCGCATCACGTTTAGTAGAAGGGTATTTTCGAGTATATACACGACCCATGTCAGCCTCTCATACAACATCCCAAAAGAGCCTGACGAAATTCTGGACAATATATCGTAGTCGATATTATTAAAAATGTAGGAAGACAACAATTGATTGCTTTGGAATTCTATTGTTGGACGATGTATTGTTGATTGACAAAAAAAAAATTCGTACACCCGAAAGTACTTAATCCAATAATCGAATTTGTAAAATGACTGAAATTCGATCATATGTTGCTCATTCATTTGCAGAATTGTCCTAATATTTTTTCATTACTTGTTGTGTTTTTCCTTTTTTGATATATTTGTAAATAATCAATGAGAAATTTACTGCAGATGTTCTTAATGAGATTTTTTATAAATTATAAATTAAACTCGTAATGCTAGTAATGATACAGGGTTGGAATATATGTGTCGTTATTTATATGATGCCACTTTGTAATGATTTCCGCTTCTCATTAAATAATGATTTCCATGCAAAGTTCAACAAAATTATAATTGTAGTTAAATTATTTATCTCTATTAGTTCATTCACATCAGTATTTAATTATAAATAGTCTCGATGAAATTACTATCGAAATTTTGAATCAAATGGTGATTAAAGCCTTTTAACTGTAGATATAAAAACTTCAAACATCAAGCTTTTACCATCAAATTTTTCAAGCACGAAGATGAATATTGTCTATCAACAGAAATGCAATAATGTACACCTAGGATCGTGCACAGTGACATCAGGTAAAAGTATTTGATCCTGACCTGCAGATCATCAAAACAAACGAATAGTATCAACAGTACTGACTAAGAGTCCTAGAAACCTATAGGTTATTACAAGTAGGAGGCAAGGCTATATTTTTATCATTAATTATAGTTTTTATTTCTGCACCCATTTCATACTCATATAGGTATTAGAGTTTCGCAATTAAGAGTTGGAAAATCCTGCCGTAGACGATGATATGATTTATGTGGAAAATACCGAAAAGAGTCATCGAGCAATAAAGTGAAAGCACCCATGGGCAATTATGACAAGCCTATAAACGAGTAGGAGGATGGGATGAACTTCAAGGAAGATGTTGCAACATCAACATCCCTCACGGAGGAATTGCCATGACATGTCAGTGTCATGACAGCAGATGAATTACTGCGAGATCAATTTGATAAGTCGTTTTCCTGATATTTTCTTGGAAAAGAATATTAAAATTTCGTCGTGATATGATAAAGATCAGTTTCGTCGAAAAAATAAAAAAATTAAGAAGAATCGTCAAATATTATATGAGAGTCAAACGAAAAAATAATAAAAATATTTCGAAGAATTAAAGAATGATATTAGTGGCAAGGAAGAGGAAGTGATATTCAGAAGATCATACATAAGAACTCGTGAAAATTGTGAGAAAACAAGATTAGTATATGGAATGGGTGAAAATCCATAAATCTTTGATAATAAAAGATAATTTATTAAGGCATAGTAGATAAGGCGGTTCATACAATTCTGTCTAGACGCATAGCTCCAAGCACTCTAAATGGCACAAAAAATCGCAAGTCCATTTTTATATCCATCGCATAGATTTCGAATACTTATTTGAACTCGAACATGCAAAATAGTCTGATAAATAACAAACAAAACAAAATGCAAGTAAAAAAAAGAACATAAAATTGTCCACATGTTTCAGGAGAATTAAGCCTTATAGTTGTATTTTTCTCTTTCCCGTTGTGTCCTGCGTATATGGTATACGTCGAAACAACTGGAGCGGAATCGAAGGAAATGCACGGCTATCGCCCTTAGCATAACATGGGTCACGAGTATAGGAGTAGCCACATCCTGAAGAACAAAGAAATCTACAACAGAGGGTACGAGAAGCACAAGGGTAGATTCCTGGAATCGAGGGCTAATTAAGACGGGATTACGCGAACCGAGTTTTCTCCCGTTCTGCCATTCTTCTCTCTTTTTTCTTCCATTTTCTTCATACGGTTTCTAATATTCCAAAACGAGTCTTGATTTATCGAGTATTGCTTCCGAAGTACATTTTTATATTGACCTATATATTTAGACGAAATTCATTCCATTTGCTCAATGCGTATTATTAAACGAATTTACTTAGATAACTCATTTATTGATTTTGTGAACAAGTTTTATAAATTATTTATTCAAATTCCATTTGGAGTGACATTTTTTTAGTCATGTATATAGTACTTGACTGGTGGAAAATAATCCGCACATCGACCCTGAGAATTGTGGCGCCAAAGTGTCCTTTACGAATTATTCTTAAGCCACGGTACACGCAGTTAACGGCGCTTCTGCTCAGTGCGGCGATTATTCGTCTTTTCTACAGCTCTTAAGGGAGGGCCATACATTTTCATTTGTTCCCTCTGACTATTCTACATTGCACATTTAGAGAGTATTTTACTGAATGAAGATAATATGTTTTCCAGAAAAGAATTAAGTAAAAAAGGTACCATATATATTAAGAATAAAAAATACCCTGAACTTTAGAAAATGGAAAATTGGATGCAACCAAATTAATCAATTTGAATAAAGTCGAGGTTTTTTAATTTACTTTAAAAAGATCCTTTTAAGACCGCTCCGGCACTTACTTCAGGCTTTCTGTATTAATGAACATTAATAATTGTGGTACATTTTATTTTTGAAAATATACAAATGTATTTTATTCAAAAGTTACTGACAATGTCGTTTTCAAAAATATCTGAAATAATTCAAATTTTGAAATGGAAAGTGAACACTAAAATAATAACTAATAATTCGTAAAGCTTTAAAGAAGATCTTCATCTACATGTAAAGATCCAAAGATTGGAGTTCACGTTTCGATCTTTCTTAATGAAAGATAAAAAGTGATGGAAATTAAATTAATGAAATGGAATGGACGAATGAAATGGAATGCATGAACTGATTCAATTCCATTGATGAAAGAATCTATTATCTGAATGAATTGGTAAACAGAATCGAAAGAATACATGAATGGAATGAATAAATTAAGTTTTAATGAATGAAATCGATGAATGGAATAGAAAACTGGATTGGATGAACAGAAATCAATGAACAGACTGTATGAATGGAGTGGATGAACGAAATGGAGGTATGAAACAGAATGGATTTTACAGAATATATAAAGAAGAGAAATTGATGAACGAGTTATATCAATTGACTGGATAAATGATTTCAAAAAATGAGTGTTGAATGACTGAATAAACGGAATGTTTGAAGGGAATGACTAAACGAAATAGGTTATTTAAATCGACGAATGTTATGGTGTTATGAATGCATGAACGAATTGAATGGATAATGAAAATGGAATTAATGAATGAATAAAATGAATGGATTGGATGAATTGCTATTCATTAATTGAATGAATAAATCAATAGATCGGTTGAACGGAATAGACGAATGGGATGAGTAAATAGAATGGAAGAATAAAATGGATTTATAAATTACATGACCGATTGCGGATGAATGTATAATAAATGTAATCGTTGAATAATAATAATAACGTAAGGTATCAATTATGTTGGCTTATTCAAATTTTTTCATAAATGACCGGAGTCAGATTTTTATATAAACAAATGTCATTGTTAAAATTATTAATCGTCCAAAAAAAACGTAAATTTACATTTTATTTAATTGATCTAATAACTAAATATTTATTACAACGAAAAGTAAATAAAAATTTTTACTAATATTTTCAGTTTTTTGTAATATTAAATAAACGAATAAATATTTGATAAGCTATCGTTAAACTGTGTTCGATCACTAATACAAATGCGTATTCCGATATACGGAAACGATGTATAGCTTCTTAAAGTAGGGGAAACATCCTACTTCTAAGATTGCGCTTCAAACTCAATGGAGTGCAGAGATTCCGTTCGATACCAGAACGTGCACCAAGTTATCGCATTGCATGAACTTCGAACTATAGTATACCAACGTGTTTCAAATTTAAGGGGGCTGCGTAGCAATTGACCCTTTTGAAGCAGTAAACTGGGGATATATCACATATACAATTAGGAATCAATATGTACAAGTGTATAGAAAATTTATAATGCTGATATAGGTCCGAACGTAATAAAATAAAATAATGTTACATTTTTTCAAACAGTTTACATTT
Organism: Trichopria nigra; assembly: GCA_030522945.1. Taxonomy (NCBI): domain Eukaryota; kingdom Metazoa; phylum Arthropoda; class Insecta; order Hymenoptera; family Diapriidae; genus Trichopria; species Trichopria nigra. Next base: position 38,096 of record JAPYZR010003129.1, read on the forward strand.
TTCAGGTACTCGATATTAACTTGTTAGCCTTTTATCTTCAAACTCTCAAAGACTGTTAATAATTACTTCGACGGTACCCGCAACCGGGTCGAGACGAAGTATTGAATTTCGCGGCTGTAGTGGTGAATATATTTTAAGCCGTTATTACGTCGGATCTTTAAACTTTCAGGAACCCAAAAATTTTAATGTGATTTTAAGCCACAAATTAAAATAATGTGCAGTTCATTAAATGAAATGAATTTTTTTTTATTTCAACTTATAGCAATTCGTTGTCAACTACCCTGGTTGAAGATAACGGTACCATGATGATGGCATAAATTAATAATATTAGATTATAGTCCTCGATCGCCTTATTTTTGTTCACTAAATTTCAACTCGTATTTTATATCAAAAGTGGCTCTCTATTGAAAAATTTCTACTCAAAATGGACCGTTTTTTTAAAATAAAATTTGTTATTATAATAGTACCTACTTGATAACGAATTGTTTGACGTTGAAGTTAAAAAAATGCTACTGCAAGACGAAATGGGTTAATCAATTCTACAATAATGCTTATTTGAATGAGAATAACTACACACACACACACACACACATGCATATTTATATTTAATACAAAAAAAAAATAATGTTGTATGCAATTGTACGATTATTCACAATTATTCAACGTATATGCACGCTGGAAGATGACATGCGTAAAGTAAAAAAGTCGCGGGTGGAGTAAAAAAGTCATGTGTAAAGTTAAAATGCTACACATTATTTAATTGTACGCATGGCTCTTATAAAATACTATTAATAGATAAAATACTATTAAGGTCGATCATGAGCCACATAAGAAATTTTCAAATGCAACCAATCGCCGACAAGCAATAATAAAAAAGGTCTGCTTTCGATCTATCTGATTACACTTATATAAAGAAATGATATTAGCAGAATCCGTTCTGTGAATTTTGAATATGTTAATAATACATATAATTTAAAGATCTTAATGCGCATTTACTTGACTTTTGTTATTAATTATGTAAGTTTGAAACTTATTTTATTTTTTATTACCGATTATAATAACCTATTCATTTTTATACAGCAATTTCAAGATAAATGTTTTTATTAAATGTAACATTTCATTCTATGTTTTGAAATAAGCATATATATTGAAATCAATTGTTTAATAATCGAACAGCAAACATGAAATATTGATTAAAGTAATTTATTAAAAGCATCCAAGGTATACCTTTTAACGTAATTTCCCTGGTGTCAAGGGAAAAATACAGAATTGTCTTAAGATTTTATTTTTGTCTCTTTCTCTACATTCAAATTACGTTATATTATTATATTCGAGTAAATAAGATTAAAAAAAGAAATTTAAAAAAATTGTGCTTGAAATAGGTTTGTATACAGTCATAAGTACAATATAAAAATAATTGTTTTGGTTATTCATATTATTACAACTTCTTAATTACCATAATTACGTAAACGTTACGAGAAAATTGGAGCAATGAATTATTAAGTGTTTAAAATTATTCGAAATTAGTCATCGCCCTTCTAAGATATTATTGCCTCCACACGCTCATTTTTACTTTAGGCAGTTATATTGATTGTTGTCGTAAACTTAGTATAAACGTTAGTGAAGTACAGATAAGTGTATACAAGTGTATACAGTAACGATTACAAGGGAGCTTAAATTTATAGTAAGCATCCTACAAAATATAATTGTATTGTTAACGTAATCTTCAGAATATTCTCGTTAAATTTCTTAGAGTGGAATTTGAAACGATCTTCTTAAAAAGGCAGATTTTTTCAGTTCTTAAAAAGAGTGAAATTCCAAACCAACATGCACTACCTTTTATTTGGAGGGTGCTTTCTTAAAGAATTTATTGTTTAAAAAAGCATTTGAAATCCATCATTTATGCAGCATTGTTTGTTGTTTCAAATACAATTTCTCGAATCTCTGTTTTTTAAATTTAGGTCCAACTATACCGTATATTCCGGAACGGAATGACTAAATTAAAATTCATTTTCCTAATTTTGTTGATCATCGGCACCGTCGAGATGAAAAGCATTGATCATGCGAATTTAGCGGGTGAATGGACGCATTCATTATCAACATTGACGGTGAAAACGTTTCACAAACCGAAGTTTATGCTGAAAGCTGCGACAACTGCTGCTGGATGATGCTTGACATTTGTGACACATTCACCTAGTTTAAATAATGGATCGGTCACTATATACATTGACACCAGTACTGTTCATGGTGTCAGTAATAATAAAGGCAAGACAATATAGATACCGATCAGGATGAATTACCCGTCAGTCTTGAATATTGGCTTGGATTGAAAGGCTGCACGGCCTCCTGAAGATGCCAATTGTAAACAAGGTCACTTGCGGAACAGTATTTCATCAACCCTTATTAATTACAGAACAGCGTATCTCTAATAAGAAGTTCGTCGTCGCACCCTACGATAAATATTTCTCACATATCCCATTTGTTCCAAGCAAGGAATCGAAATAAACATCTGCAAAGTAAGGTTCAGCGATAAAGCAGATCCAATCGATGCAGTTTCATTCAGGCCTCAATCTAGTGACTTCTGGAATACCCTACCAATTCAACCGCACAGCAACAACACCGTTATCTGTTTTATTAATTAAAATAATAAGTTTAATATTATATACATAATTGAGGACAAAGGTCCGCCGATGATAGCACATCAAATAATGAAATTGAAAGCACAATTTGCTAAAGTAAAATTCATTATGATAGATACCCAATAAACATTTGGAGACATAAATATCTAAAAGATATCTTTTAGACGCCTTTATTTAAAAGGATATCTAAAAGATGTCTTTTGGAAAATGTGTTGCATAAGACATCTAAAACATGTCTTTTAGGTATCTATTCGACATTTTTAAGATATCTTGCCAGGATCGCAAGATATGTTTTAGATATCTTCAAGACATCTTTTTGGTTATTGGGTAACGGGTTTGCTGGTTGTGTTCTAGAGCATTCAAATAACCAAACTCAAATTGAATGCATCGACATCGATCTGGATCTTAATTTTCGAAACAAAAACGTCATTCCTATTGAAAACGGCTACTTTTACACCTGTCCTAGAAGGTACATCGATAAAAAAGTTTCCCGCTCAAAGTATGTTTGTTCTTATGTCCACGTGCAGCATCATAACTGTACTGTCTCTGACGTCAATCTTCGCGTGATTAAATTCGATGGAATATTCTCCGAACCTTTACAACTTTCAAAAATAGTATGCACCATACCGTCTATGGGCATCCATTTACAACGTGTAGGCATTCATAAATTTTGCTAAAAATTGTGCAGCACACCGTTAAAGAGTGTATGCATACCATTCTTTAACATTTTGTATGCCGTTGATTTGGCTGTTGCAATATTGTTCATCATCGGTTATCGAATATCTTGTGTGTATATATATACAGCCCCGGGAAAAAATGGATCAGATATAATTATATCTGAATCATGTATGATTATATCTGGATTATATATGATTATATCTGGATCATATATGATTATATCTGG
>JAPYZR010003130.1:0-14942 GCA_030522945.1 Trichopria nigra
ACAGATCAATAAAAGAATAATCACTAAATATTTCGTAAACAAAGTATGATAAAAAAAGAATCGATTACTTTTACATATTTCAGAAAGGAATTCGGTTAAATTAGGGCGCGCACTAGTTTTTAATTCTTAAATCAATAGTTTTGTTGTTTTATTCATATGCTTATTTTGCAATAATAAAATTTAATGTTTATTTGGATTCAGCAACACCAAATTAATAGTTACGGTTACTTTGTCGAACCGCATTTAAAAAGCGCATCATCAATGTTATATAATATGTCCAAAGGGCATCACATTACACGCGCAATTAGTAATTACTGATTGTCTTATCACTGCCATATTAAAGAGTGGCTTTTAATATACATAAAATGTTCTTTTCATATTTACTAATATATATATATATATATATATGTATTAAAAAAAAAAATAACTTTCCTACTTCATATTTTTAATTTCATTATGCATCTATATATGTTAACATTCAAAATGATCCTGCGAGCTGTTTGAAGAACCGTCTTCGGAATCGATGGTGCAATTGAAAATTATTAACTAAAATGCTATCTGAAAAATCGAGAACAATTATTTTGCTAGCTCGTATACACATATAATTTTAACTGATTAAAAACCACACAATCGACATCCAGGTGTTTCCACGTGTGGATAATAACTCGGACGCTAAGTTGCCGAAAACAAAACGCCTTGAATGCCGTTGCTCCATGTTTTTGCCCTCGGTAATGCAGTCACGTATTCGACATTATAATGAATTCGACAAACTTATTTTTGCGTGTGTCAATTTTAAAAGTGAGACGATAATGCCGAAAGTGAATTGTGTATATATATATATATATATACAACTTCGAGCGAGCGCGCATATTGATTCTGACATGGTTGAAAAAGCGACATTCGCATAAAAAAAGTGAATACTTATTCTACTATTTGAAGTCATTCATGAAATTCTGCATTTTTCAATTTACTTATTATTCGTTATTAAATATTTAGAAACTAGTATAAAATGTAATATTATAATTAAATAATAATCACATTTCGCACAATTATATAATTTATATACTGATGCTTTAAAGAATTTAGAGTCGCATTTAAGCTTATAACACGATAAAATTGAGTTGAATTCTAACAAAAGCAGTAAGGCATTATTCTGCTGATGTGCATTGTTCCTTATATTCGCATCAGCTTCTGCGTAATTAATTACATATATTAATCACGAATGTAATATAAATTTATAACCCACACAGAACTGTATAAAATCATATGTATTTGTAACTGTATAAATTCCTAAAATTCTTAAATTAGGTAAGCAAAGTTTCACGTTTACATTCTCAAGTTCATATATGTATAACTCTGCCTGTATAAACATGAATGTGTAAACTAAGTCAAATTATATATACAAACATATAAAAGAATATCTGCATATAGTATATTATCTTAATATTGATTTCAGTTTATGATATATCGCAACACACACTCGCACATATGGGGATAAATCAACGTTTAAAAGACTTAATATTATATTTACTTATATTATTATCTCTGCGCATCCAACTCTTAAACGATTTAGAAATTCCTTGTGCGTCTTGAATGACGCAAATACTGATTTGAAAAAACATATATAGGTGACGTAAAGTTCAATAAATTCTTCATGAATATTTTTTATTTTACAGCACTAAGTGTTACACATATTTCAAAAATATAAGAAGTGGTTGTGGAAATATAATACAAGAATAATTATGAATAATGTCAATAATATTAATTTCCTCGCTAAACGGTGTATACCATCAGCGTAATATATGTAATTTAGGATATTAAGAAAACATGCTTTGCATGGCAAAAGACATATTTAACAACTACGACAAAAATTTCGAGTATATAATAGTTTTATAAAAATGACGCAGTAAATGCAGAAGAATAGGCACAACGCATAAAATTTTTTTGCGCGATCAAAATTTCTTAGAAACCTAATATATATATCGACGATAAAAATATACCTTAATGACTTTTCGGTAATTGTACAATTTTAAAATTGGAAACTCGGTAAAAGATTTCAAAAAAATGATCATATATGCTATCATACATTCACTTCATTATAATTACATTATTATATAATATACATTTAAAGTCGATTGTAATGCTTACATAGTACGTTTAATCGTAGACTATAGTTGAATTCATTGATATAATATTCCTACACTCTTGTGTATTATACAAACAATGATTTCGGGTAAAGCGCTATCAAAACATTTATACGGAGATAACGACATTAAAGCATTTCATTTGGAGAGAAAAGAGACGGCTATCAATGTCTCTGAAATTGCTGATTTAATCGTTCACGCAGTCAAGTGGGATGTCCTAAATTTGTTTGTTTTTTAATTTCAAGTAAACGATAAGGGATTTTTACAGAAACAAATATATATTTATGTAGTATCTCATTATTATTTTTATTTGTATTATTATTATTATTATTATTATTATTATTATTTGTATTTGTATTATTATTATTATTATTATTATTCTTATTATTATTATTATTATTATTATTATTATTATTATTATTATTATTATTATTATTATTATTATTATTATTAAAGTAGATTCAATACTCAGAACTTAAGTCATTATTTTGAAAAGGAAAATTTTGAAAATATAATAGCTGGCTATAACGTAGAACCAATACTTACATATATAATCAAACGCACTATGTGATAAAACACATTTTATAAGTATCTTTCGTCGTTATTTATTCTAATTTGTCAGATAATATTTTCCAATGAATTGGAGAAGTAAAATCAACGTTGTAATTTCGATAAAATTTCGACTGGTAAAGGTAGTACCACGTAGGCTTTTGTTTTTCACGTTTAGTATTACCATTTCCAATTTGCGATGGTAAGCGTTTAAAAACGAGCCAATAAACATTGTGTTTATTTAATATTTATAAACATTTTTCCTCTATCCTCCATTAAATAATTTGTTGACACAAACTTTTCGCCCAAAAATGCTATCAAAAGATGAATATCCGATATATTTCGTTCCTATTATTTGTTAGTTTTTTATCAAAACTAAACAAAATAAAATAACAAAAATTTATGAATTGTATATTATTTCTATGCGATTTGTTGAAATTACTTTTAGACTATTTAGAATTTATTCTTACGTATATACCTAATATATCATCTCCCGTTATGTTTATGTTTGTAATATTTGTCACGTACGAGTCAATGACCCAATCACTGTTAAAAACATTTTTTCTTAAATTATAATTCAGCAAATTCTTTTCTGTAACGAATTAAAACAAATTCCTACGCATCCAGATACTTTTTCCTCAGCTCTATTGAACCTACGATTTTTTCACAAATATAATAGCGATTAATGAGCAATAATGACAAGATGTCAATGAACAATCAATTGTATGCTTACTTCAGTTTGGTTTCGATAATTTTGCTCGACCAGTTTTTTTCCGATATTGGCAGAGTTACGTGTTTCACGTGGTCATGGTGAACTGCTGCGTATGTTAAAGGTGGGGGTTATTACGGTGCCAAGGCTGAAACTTGTTAGGCAATGAAAAATAGTAGTACACACTCACCTAGAATGTCGCTGAGCTTCATATCCAATAAAGCAAACAATTAGTATGTCTCTGTGGCATGCCGCAGTCTAGAAATACTCGAAATATCATACTAATCGGGCACTAAAGCACATACCATATTAAGGAATAATAGTGTTTTGACATTTTGATTAATAGTGACTTACTTTTTTTTTATTGTTAGTAATATAACCATGGATAAGGAAAGCAATTTTAGAAAGATTTAAAATGCAATTTCAGTAGTACATCAGTTATTCTTCTATACATTGACTGTCTTCAAGATGTAATCTTCTTTGGATTACATCTTGAAGTCAGTTACTGTATAATGCGCAAATCTGTCTTTGTCTAAGAACGCTTATTCACATTACATCTTATTTTCGGTCGCCGTTCTCGCTTTATTTACGCATTTCTCTTCTATATTTTGTATTTCTTTTTCTTCTATACCATTACAGTATTTTTGTACCAAAAAAAGCATGAATGAAGAAAAAAACACTTTTTCTGTTTGAAATCCTTGCGGTTGAACGTCTCGATTGTTTGTTTCATTACCAAGTCATACGTATTCACATTCCCTAAAATCATCGGTCTGTCATTACGACAGTCTCTGAATCGAATCTTATATTGTTGAATTTAAACAAAAGAAGTACGATGGTACCAGTTGAATAGAGTAATACAATATTATATGCACATCGGGAAGTCAAGAGGATTGCATACATATTTTCGTATCTCTTTAACCGTCACATTTGATGTTCCCTCTGCTCAATAAGAAATTACGTTCACAAATACGTAACTTTGCTCGAGTAAGAGGTTCAATATATAGCGAGTGGTAAATACCATTAAATTGTAGCGATAAAAATCGTTTTCACATTCAAATATACGTTAGCGACTGACCAATCTGAGCTTTGCTGCGAACTTTGCGGAGGGGATGACATAAAGTTCATATAAAAAATAATCTATTCGTATTGTCAACTTGCGAACAAAACATTTTCGTCTGCATTATTTATGACTTTTGTGTAAAAAGGGTACAATTTGAGTTTCCATTTCCACAAGTCAGTAGACGATTGGAAAATTTAACAGTGTCCTCGAGGAAATCGACGGGGACTTGTGTATCTTACACCTCGGGAAATGGGATTGAAGGCAAAGGTAAACAAATTCCAGATGCTTCGTTTTGCGCGACTACGCTTGTCGTATATCTTCTTCCGTGCCACTATTTCGCATTCGCGGAAGGCAGATGCAGCTATATCGTTCCCATCAGTTAGGCGCACATTGGCAGCCGTGTTTTCGGTTTATCCTGAATCAGCCCCAGCAGCAACAGCAGCAGCAGCAGCAGCATCACCAGCAGCACCAGCGGTGCCTAGCAATGGCATAGCTGCTGGCGACGAAATTAGATTACGAGTTTCCCCAGTTCTTTGCACGTCCTTCCGCGTTTCTCCGAGCCGCGCCGATTCAGCGTGTCCGCGAGCGAAAACGCCTGAAACTTTAACGCGTCTTCCGCGTCCGCCGAGATAGCGCCAACCGGGAATGCTTGGATAACAAAAGAGCCCCGTTCGATCGGCACCGAAAACTCAGAAAGACAATCGCTTCGATTCCCGCCTTCAATTCAAGTCTGAACGCCAGGAACTCGCCTCTTTTCTTGCCTGCCTAAAGCTATAACTTTTCGGAGCCGTTTTTTGACTCTTCCAAACTCGGTGGGATTCGCACGCCGAACTTATTCGCCGCCGTGGATCGCTTGGCAAATTTTCTCGTATTGGTTCTACTTTTCTTCCTTAGCCGTAGAATCGCACCATCCCAGATAACTTTACTTCGATCATTACGAGGGAGAAAAACAATCTCATTTCCACTTAATTCCTTCAAGAACTAATTTGCCCGAATTCCGATCTATGACAATATCCCCATTGAATTTCTCATTTCTATAGGATTGACTTTAACTGAAAATACAAATTTGCGAATGTCATCAATTTATCTTGAATTACCTAAAATTATTTTTTTCATTTTCAGATTAGCTACTTCCAAATTGCGTAGTGCAGCTGCAACGAATGTCTGCTCGTTCTTTACTCCTCGTCGTGTTTTCGCGGTTCGACTGATCATTGCAAGCGCAGCAGCTAGTGCAACAAGTCGACTAAATACCGAAGCAGCAGCACTTAGTAAAGTTTCAAAAGTCAGCCGCAAGAGACGCGCACAGTTCCATTGGAAACAACAACCGTCATCGGAAGAAACACCACTTTACCGCACCAGAGAACGACCCGATAACGGGTATCGTTCTCCTCACAGTTGTCATTAGCAGCGACAAACTTACTCGTCACTGATTAACGGAGAGACGATGAACTTCAGAGCGCTGACTTTTGTCTGGCTTGGGATTTTGCTGGCTGCAGTTTCGGCGAATCAAAAACCGCGAGCTCGGATAGAAGCGATATACCAGAACGAATTTGCACTCCACATTACCGGTGGTCCTGAAATTGCTACCAAAGTCGCTGACAAATACGGCTTCATCAATCGTGGACAGGTAAGATTTAAACGCGCATACATACAGTTATATGCATATAAAATGAATGTCCTTAAATACTAATGATGGTAGGTCCACTAAGTGGACTACTAGCAGAAATATATTCTTAGAGTAGACTGATGAATGACTTGAATTAATAGGTATAATGTGTCTTCCAAACTCGATTTGACTAAATGGAAGATTAAACAAATTTTCTTCTATAAATGAATACTTCGATCCCAACCTATGGTATGGATCGAAGTAATAAAAATAATACATATAGGATTGTTTATACATTTTATTAATTGTACATTTTTAGATATATGCCAAAGAAAATCAATATTAATTTCAAGGTATTTCCCTAGATCATTTATGTCATTTGAGTGATTTGAGGATAATAGGAGTACGTAATTCTTTAACTATTTTAACTATTATTTGTAAATGATGATTGGTGCGGCTAATTGTGGTTTTCCGAGTTAATGCATTATTAAGCTTCCCTATGTTACCTCAATGTATTGTCTCCTGCTCTTATAGACACATGCGTGTCTGCAGTTAATAGTAGGGGTATATATACAGACATCGTGCATTGTAATGCGGAATACGATTATACACATGCATATAGTGTTTCTTAACTTTGACATTGTCATGAGAAGTGCACCTATACTCTCGTCAAAGATCTACCTCTCATGTGAAACATAAAGAAGTTTATTACATTCGTATATATGTCTCAACAACGAAGGAAGAAAGAAATTAATAGACAATTTTTTAAATGGTAATAGATTATTTTGTAATTGTTTATGCGTTGGACGTGAGCCAAGACGTAGCCGGAATTTTTTTTTTTTTAATTGCAACTTTTAAAAATATTGGGATTGTCTTTTAACAGCAGTATCTGTAAATTAGGAAATGTAATTTTCTTGTTTTTCTTTTTTGTCAAGTAAACCGATGGTATTTGTTAAATCCGCAAAATTGTCTGAGAACTTATACCTGATGGATAAAACCATTGCCTAGTTATGGATTGTGGTAGAGAAAATTTATTAGGATAGTATTTTCATTTTTTGTTTTGCACACAGTAACATCTTCATTTAGAAATAATATTTCTACTGCGTAAATAAATGAAAATGTGCGTACTTTTTGATTATATACACATGCAAATTTGTTTGTTTATGGGCCATTTAAACGACAATTATGTCCGTGTACCAAGGCCGTAGCTAGAAATATTTTCTGGGAGAGGTTTTGTTCATAAGAATACCTTTTGAACTAAACTTTGGTGAAAATGTTTTGTTCGTATAACTATATAATATAATATATAAATATTATTGCCGTGTACAATAATTTACGATTTTTATAAGTAACCTGGAGATCGTTATATGTAATATTTAAGAATTCAAACAAGCGTGACGGATTACGTTTTCTATATGTTTGTAGCATTCAATTTTCATGTTTTTTTTTTTTTTTTTTTTTAATAAAAACGTGCGCTTGAAAAAGCGGAAAAACGAAGAAAAAAAAAAAAAATAAATAAAAAAAAAAAAAAAAAAAAAACTGAGACTTTCACATCGGAGAAAGAAGAATGTACGATAGCTGAATTATTAAACTAGAATTGCGGATATACTCTGAATTAATCGTTGAAAAGTGAAACGTGGCTTAAATGCAAGGATGTGTAAAATTCGTCCATCGTATTCAAATAAATTAAATTGAGCATTTGCATAATAATATGAATTTTTGTAAAGCAGAAGAAACTAGAAATTCTTATGATAAATAAAATTTGTTCATCTCCTTTGTTTGCTAATCTACTAATCGCCTTAGAAGGCCTGATTTAATCGAATCTTCCTGGATTTTAGATTTCGTTAATTTATACGATGGTTTTGACATTTTCCCTTCCATTCGTGTGCATCATGCGAAACTCGTGTCTTTCAAAAGGATCACCTTTATAAAAGACAGAAAAGAGCGCGGAATTTTAAAAAGGCTTCCGGTGTCTGGAGCGAGAACTTAAATTACTTTGGACAAAAGACGAAAGAGGAATAACCTTGTTCTCAAATCGAATGGTTTTCTATCTCTTTCTATGGTACCGATTGAACAGAGAGAAAGGTATATCGCATTTGTGGTCACAAACCCCGCATGGCGTCGTGAATGTTAGCTTAGGTTAGGCTATACTTAAGGGGAGGGGGAAGGGGTTAGACGCATTCTTCGAATTTCTAACAACAATATTCTCGGACATAGAAAGTGACACTGAAAGTTATCAGCAGCCCGTATTGAGTTCACTAAGCCGGCAGTTCGATCGGTTTAATTATAGCTTAACAAAAACAGACAGCAATAATGTGATACAATAAGCGTCAACATGGTTCGCAGTATTGTTTACCAAATAATTTTATGCTTTAGCAGTTATATTTGCTTTGTCAATTGGAGCTGCAAATAACGTAAACAGTCAGTTTCTGATGCGATTTGTGTTCCTCTGGACACTTGTTTAAGCATTATTGTCTACGATTACATTGAAGGAAACTCTAAATTAGTATACAATAGTAATGTAAACTTGCATAGTACAACAATAAGTAGCGGGAAATGTTAAATCAATTAAGCATTGAATAATGGGCGATGGTCTAATCGCATTACGAGCGTCCCCTTTAATGACATTGACATTTAGTGGCTTCGATATATTTCTCCATCGGTAAATCCTGGTTTATTTCAACTTGCAAACAAGATTTATTGGACGTAACGAGATTAAATTCAACGTAGAAGCAAAACGTTAGCAACCGATCTTTGCGCAAAACCTTTACGACGCGCTTGATGCCGTGTCATAATTCATTCGATTACGAAATGTCAGGAGTTAATCTAGTTTCTGCCGTATAGTTACTTTCTATACATCACATAAAGATCGGTGGTAGAATAACAATGGTGAAAATGCGTCATTATTGCGAATTGCCGTTCTTTCTACCAAAGTTTTTAAAGGTAGAAATCGCGACTATATAGGGAATGCGGGTGGCAACGCGCTACATGCGTTTTTAACCAATTGTTATATCTCGCGTAATATATTATACCCGTTATATACTCAGGCTGGCAGACGACTAAGAATAATTTCATGCACCCAGCTGTAAAGCGCATACGGAATGGTAATGGCTGAGGGGGTTTCTCACGTATCACACAATGCATAACTCTATCTCTCTCTCTCTCTCTCTCTTTCTTGCTCTCGTACATCTCGCTCTCTCGCATAGTCCCGCGCTCTTTCGCCGCATTCGCATTTTAACCGGGAAATCTATAGTGCATTTATACGAAATACGAATACGAGGGAAACGTTATGTGTACACAGATGTCCCCGGTAGGCCCATTAATTTTCGTAATGGGAAAAAAATAGGAAAGTTAAATGGGAAAGCAACAAAAAGTGAGCCGCGCATATTGCAAGTAAACGAGATACACTTTCGGTACTATAGGGCATCGCGAAATTCGTTAACCGAAAAAAATGTTAAGCGGACGGATGGATTATTTCGGAACATCATTTCATTAATAATGTATTTGTATGTGAATACAATCGAGTTCTCGCAAAAAACGTGACGCATGATGAGCTCTGAACACATATAGAGTTTTACGAGGTTATAAACCCGATTTTGAAGCTTATAATTTTTTATTGTCCACCGACACTCCCTGAACTCATCTCCCCGGTAAATTCGCATCAGATATTGCTTCCATTAAAAACTACATAATAGGTGGAAAGAAGCTCAAGAAGCAAAAAACTAGGGAGGAATGTGGGTCGTTTCGCGTATGCATGTATGTATGTGTACGACCCGTCGGTATACATGTATATATACGTACGATGTGCTTTCATCTCGTTCGCGCGGCCAGCACTAGCGCTCTTCTGCAATTTCTGTAGATTCTCTTTTCCCCACGGCTAACTGTGGAAAATCATTTTCTTTCCGCATGTCCTTCGTCCCGGTGACTGTCGACCCCAAACACCAATCTTGAATATAAATATTCGCCCGAAAACTTGTTCTAGTAGCCTCCTTCCTTTTTGTCTTTCTTTCTTCTTTCCTCGCTTCCTTTCAATCTTTATCTATTGTTTCAGAGTCATTTCAGGCCAGCATCTTCCACTTCTTCCTTTTTCATTCCCTTCTATCCCCTCTGTATGCCTTCTTTCTCCTGCATTTGAATTTTTGTTGCTATTAATTCAGTCTGTATTTTAACGATTTTAACCATTATTTCCCTTTCTTTCCCGTCCATCCTACTGTATTATATTGACATTTTGTCTTTACACTAATACACTTATACATATATATATATATATTGTTCATTTATTATCATATTTATTCTTTCGCACGTCTGTAAATGCGTAAACGAATATTTTTACGACGTTTATAATTTTCAGCAAAAGTACTTTTCTAGCTATCATTGAGCGTGTTATCTCTATACTGCATTAGTAGGAAATGGAGCTATTCCATCTTTCCCTCTTATTCGGTTGCCACCTACTCTTGACTTCTCCATTTCTCGTTATGCCGAGTACAACCAATTGCCGCCTTTTGAATTACTTCTCTTCTCTCCTGTACCTGTCTTAAATTTCCTTCTTTCTTTTGTTTTTCTCTCAATTATACCAAATGTCGTGAAATTACTTTTGTTTACCGGATTTTATCCATTTGAAATAAACTTAAAACTATATTCTTGTTTCTATCTTTTAAAGACTTTAATGCGATTCAACTTTAAAAAAGGAAATAATTTCACATTCTTCAATTCAAAGCTACTTACGAAACTAGCATTGTATTGTATACCTTTTTTTTTTGAAGGATCAAGTCTAATATGACGGTATATTAATTTAAATCCCATTCAAGTGGATGTATATGTGTATACGATGCACGGTGGCCATAATTGTTTAGAAAAGATAAGAGTACCTGGATACAATTCCGAAAGCATGCTACCCCCGTTTTTTGACACTACGTATATATACTTACGTATTTTGATGCGCTGATTAATTACGAGTATAATAATGAAAATTGTTTTAAATTTGATTTTCATAGTGAAAGCCATAAAAAATCAGTTTTCTGCAATTATTTCATAAAATACAGAAAATATCGAAAAATACATCAAACAAAAATTGTAAATGTTATTAAAGTACATCTTTTATGTCATATGCATTTTTTATCAAATGTGCTTAGTTTTTGAGAGTAGTTTGTTTAGTTTATATAGCGTGCATTAATATTATTATCATGGCTTACCATTTTTTGTGGAATAGTTGTTTTGCTTTTGTTAATCAGAAATGACTGAGGAAAGGAAGATTGATCAATGGACCAGAAATGTCTCTACGAGAACTTGTTCGGGAAACCTAGATTCATACGCTATACTGATAGAAATACTACTACTCGGGTACGAGTCATTTTTAGTATTAGAAACCTGTCTACATGTTCAGAAGTAGTCGAATCTATATCTAATGCCCTAGTTGCGTTGAAATATTTATTTTCATTCAAATTACTTCCCTATGCATATATACTTCATTCAATGTAGTTATTGTTTTTCGATAATTAAATGTGACACTTTTATTTTTAAATGTCCAATACATATTTTGCTTTAGAGTTGGATAGACATCGGATGTCGTGTATAAATCATACTCTTTATCAGTAGTATGAAAGTTATAAAGTTTATTAAGTAGGCTTACCTTAGTTATTATATATCGATGAACTATCGTAGTCCCATATGAATTCTACTGTTACTTTCACTGATTTTCAGATTTTAAATGATTACGTATTCAACTGCGTCTATTTTTTTTTTATAATACATCATTATTGTTATGTTGATTATATTCGTTTATTGATTTTTTTTAACTACTTAAAAAGTCACTTGAGAATTATAACTAGTACTACTCAAATAGTTGCAGTAATTTAAATGACCAAAATGTACATACGTCAATTTGACTTTTCATCCGTCTTTATTTTTCTAACTTTTAGTATATTCCACGGAAAAATTGCTCAGCTCAAGTCCAACCTCAGTGTAATGTTATAAATTAACCTATTCTCACAAGTTATCTCTAATTCGATCTTTACTTTCCATATCATTCAATATTGCTCTATTATTGTCCTTATTATTAAATATAGAGAGTTAGAATACGTGCGTAGGATTTTAGGATGCGTGATTTAGCATTAATTCTATCTGCAGTCTTCCGGCAATTTAAATTATCATTGTTATGAATAGACGAGATTTGTGATATACTTAACGCACTGATTTGTCTTTGCGCTACATTTCGGAAATGTCATATCCTTATAAATTGCTAAGTGCTAAGAAATGGAATGTAGAAGATAGAAGTGATATTTTGCACTTCTTACAGAATTCCATTCATTTAATTTGCTACGCATAGAAAGGATATTTTGCGAGTAATAATAAACATGTATAATTGATAATATTTCATCCGTTTATAGAGTGGCAGTTGTAACATTTTGTTCATATCTTCCGTCGGCTTTCGAAGAGTCCATTAAGCCCTGATGACATATACAATTTGTACGATGCACGAGAGATTAAATGGCGGACACTTAATTTATCCAAATGCTTTAATAAGTTTAATAATGCTATATGATTTCCTTCCTTTTCAATTGGTAATGAAAGTCTACGCAAGGATTTGACTAAAAATTGAGAATTGTAAAAGTTACTTATATAGTTATACTTATAATGACAAAATCGAGAGTATCGTATTTCATTTTCAAAAATTTCGTTGACGATTTAATTCTGCTTAATGGGCTTCGGTTCACATCAAGTTTAGAAATTTGAAAACCCCTTTGAGAAACCCGAAAATCCTTAAGCACTTGAAAATGGGGTTTTGAAGTTCCGACGGCAACGTATTAAGGGTATTTAATAAATTATTCAACTCCTGTGTATAATAATAATCTTCTTGGTGTCTGCAGCAGCATGCCTACATCAGACGGAAATGCTCGGAATTAGTGCAGTACACCTGTAATATTAATATTAATGCGCCTAATGTGGGTGATTCGTACGCAAACACAACTTTTCATGAACGTAATTTTGCAGTTTCAGATACTAATGAATCCACACATACTTTGTCAAGGAAAAAATGATCATATATTAAAAGAGAATTATTTTTTGCATTCACTTGCTCTTTCACTGAAGAAATATAAAATGTGTCGAATCTCAATCATCGAATGTACTTCGCGTAATAATTAAGATCTAAGCGCAATACCAATAAATCCCAGAAATATGCAAGTGTCTAATAACTCTCCACCTTTCCGAACTGTAGGTCTCGTCGCGAATTATAGTCCCATACGCGTTCACAAAAGACGACAATATTAGATAGATAAATAATGTTGAATCAAAATTTCACTATAGATATGCACATAATATGAGCGATATATGCGAGTAAATCATGGCGAGTCTAGTTATTGCAAATAAACTTGATGCCTGGGATGCGTTTTCATAAGACGGAATTCGTAATGTTTCTGGGGAATCCAGTAGTGGGTCGATGTAGATTTACTCCGATTTGGAAAGACTTAGGCGAAAAATATGGTATTTTCTCATTTTAACTCGTCTAGTTATCCACCACATCACCTTTTCATTTTCCTCTTTATATTTTCTTTTTGTCCTTTCCAACCCTCTACCTCTCCATCTGCTGCGTTTTTCTGCAGTTATTATTTTTTTGAAAGTCTATCTCTGTTGGTGTTATTCAGCCAGGACGACGATTTCTTTAGTTGTTGCTCTTTCTTCCTCACTCAGTTGCTCCTGTGTATCTTCATTCTTCTGGCTTTCCCCTTAGCGGCACGAAGCGCCACGTTACGCCAAGTCGTTCGCTGGGAAATGCACCGTTGTCGCGCGAGAACCTCGACGGTGCTTGGAATTAACCGGGCATTCGAGTCTGAGGGAATGGGTCAGGGCTGGAAAGAGGGGGGGCAAAGGGGCGGGGGAGGGGTTTTGGAAGACAAAAAGAAAACATCACTGGTTCCATCGTATCTCTGCGGCTGCCGCGGACTCGTAACGGCCTCGACATACGTACACACTCTTGTCCCCGTCCCATAGGATATAGCGCGAGATAACAGTGCCGCACGTACACGAGTCAACGACACGATGTCAATGACAGCTGCAAACGCGACCGGAGTCCCGCACACGGCATACGCGCCGAGAGGACACTTGATCCCAACCCGAGCGAGTAGAGAGAGACAGAGAGAGAGAGACAATTCGCGCAGAGTCTGATCGGCGCGCCAAATTCAGAAATGCTATGGCCAATCCCTCATCTCTCTCTCTCTCTCTCTCTCTCTCTCTCTCTGCCACCGTCCTATTGCCTCTCCGTCTCCCTAGTCATAACACACACGCGCACACACGCTTTTATTTTTACTCTCTCAATTTATTTGACGTTCACTACAGTGATAATGTCAACTTTAGGGATGGATTATAAAGATTACGATTTTTACTTATATATATATATATCATATTATTTATTCCGGGGTCTTGACGAAAATCTAAAATACCTTTCAATTGTTGTAGTGCATTACCAATTACTCTGTTCAGGTGGTTCTAAGGTAGAACAGTTATCGACCGTGCTTTTCAACCATAAAAGTATGAATAAAAAGTGATTGAAACGTTTTTTCAAAATTTGGGCTTTGAAAGGGTGATTCTGCATAAAATATACAATCCTTAAAAAAATATCGATGACATTGGATCAAAATTAAACGAGAATTATCCGAAATAAATTATTTTTTCTTACCAGCACCAAAAATAATTTATTTCGGATAATTCTCGTTTGATTTTGAACCAATTTCAGCGATATTTTTTTGAATTGTATATTTTATGTAGAATCACCCTTCCAAAAGCCCGAATTTTGAAAAAATGTTTCAATCCTTATTTATTTATACTTTTCCTGTTTTCAGGTTAGGTCGGTACCTGCTCTTCTTTAGAACCACCTTA
>JAPYZR010003131.1:0-26653 GCA_030522945.1 Trichopria nigra
AGTACTTCCATTCGGATGTGCAATGGTGCGGGGAAAACTGCAGGAAAACCCACACCGAGTACTACAATTAATTACAACATTTTTAGTCCGTAACAAGCACATTAATCTATATGGAAATAGAAATAATTAATACGTTTCAGCTTCATATACTATCATTGTGTGGATGTTTATGGAGCAAATGTGAATTGGTATATCAAATTCATAAACTTATAGCACTCTGAGCGGGTGCGGCCGAAGGCCGCAGTCGCTAAGTGTGTTAGGTTGGTGACGCCCGAAGGGCCGAACGCGGCTAACCGTGCGAGCGAAGCGAGCTACGCGCGATAGCTCGCCAGGGGTCCAGGGGCGGAGCCCCCGGTGGAGGTGGCGGCCGCAGGCCGCAGGGACGAAGCCCCTAGTTTAATTACTTAAAATTAGTACTATATTATGTTCATACAATAATTTGTAATTGATACATGCTTAGTACAGGGTTCCAGCTATTTATGCATTTCACGATAAACAGTAGGGCCTGCAAGACACTTCTTTACTCATCAGGAAGAAACTCAAAACTCAACCAACAAGAAGCCTAGAAGCAATAGAAGAAAAATGACAAATGAGAAAGGAATGTGTTGTAACCAGCGATATGCACATATGCGTGGAGCGGTGTAGTATGTATCAGAAGGATGCATACGTTTGGGCATATCATTGAAATGATGAAAAATGATCTTATGATTCTGATGGGCACTAATATTCAATATTCTTCATTTAGATTATTTTCATTTCTATCATCGTATTGTAATTCGTATATATTGCGATCTACATGCCTTTCTGGTGAATTGATCCTTTTTTCTCGTGTCAATGATGGTTAAACATCGTCGCCAGAATTTGTATCTGCATACAAAAATCCATACGTTTTAATTGCTGCAATCTTTGTACGATACTTTCGCCAGTTCTTCGATATCCATGGAAAAATCCAATCAACCACAATTATACGTAACATTACCCTAGTACAATTTTGAGCATGATGACACCGTCCTGGTCGGAGTATTGCTTAAAGTAAGGGCTCTGACTGGGGTCCAATGTGTGACGCTCAAAATTCTACTCGGGCAATTGTAACATTGCTGTATGAAATAATCATGATTTATTTGTGATATATATTTTGAGGTATATTGACGTCAGCTTATGCTTCTGTCAAATTTTCCAATAGATTCAATTTCTTCCACCTCAAATTCATATTATATTTGAATTCTTCACAACTTAATTGTAATCAGTACTACAATTGTAATTGTATGGTAAGAAACTAAAATTGTGATTGGCTAATCAATAGGAGAGTCAATTTCGTTCCGTTCATAATTTTCATGTGTATCATCGATTTCTTCAAGAATTGAGAGCGAGAACGAAGATCCGCTACCGCCTCGGGCTTTCAGCGATTCGCGTGTCCGTTTTGACTGAAACTGAAAGCACGGGTCTCAACATAACAAACTGTACTGGTGAAAAAGAAAACAAACAGACAACACCTGTCACACAAACATCACTCACACAAGCGAGAAGCCCCATGGGCCATATATACCTACACATTAGAAATTTTTTTTGTCTCTTTATAAGACCTAGAGAATAAGTAAAATATGTATCTGAAAACTAAATAAAATTTGAATAAAAAAAAGCGTGCTGACCTCTTAACGGTCACGGGGCCGATTGTGTTGTGATATGATATGTGAGGTGTACGTTGTTGTTTATATGTTGTCCTGTGAGTGATGATGACAAACCTTGATGGTTGAATCGCAATGATATAGAAGCAAGTAAAACTGACCTATTTCTATAAGGTAAATGATTTACAGAACGATTTAATATCGATTCGATATCGTTGTCGATTATGTGAAGGTTACAAGATTCTTTTCATTAAAGATGACAAATGCGTTTATTTATTATTAATATTTAAGTATAGTAAAATGGTTGACATTTATTATTGCAAAATTAATTAAATATACAAACGCCATTTCTTTGCTGTACGAATTGAAAATGATTATGTCGATATAAGGTCACGTTCTTTCTATTATACATTATATTTTTAGATGAACGTTAATGACATTGAATGCTTTGATAAGGAATAATTATTCCAGGGAAAAATTCATAATACCTGATAAAAAGCTCAGTAAGGTATCTTCTATCGGCTAGTTCGGTCGTCTCATAAATGCCGTGATTTTGGGTCTATTCTTAAGTAAATAACAAATAATTGCAAACTTATTTTAATTAGAAACATTATGAATTATTCGTTCCGAGAAATGTAATCATTATTGAAGATTATGAACATGGAACCATCAATAGTTGTAGACATTCCCTCCGCTGAAGGTACGATGCACTTTTCTGTTTTTTAATTTATTTTCAAACAATCCATTTAATTTACTAATATTTACATCCATTAGAATACAGTATATTGAATACGAAGTTGTATAATTTTTATGTGCACCAATTTAAAGTAACATTAACATGCATTACGTCACATTATGTATATTAAGCTTTAAAATGAAATCATATTTAGCCTAATTAACAAGAATTAAAATATGTGAAAATGTTGACTTTCTACAATATCATTGAATGGGGACTTTAAAATAGAACAGTTACTGACCTAACCTAACGACGAGAAAAATGAAAAATTTGGGCTTTGGATTGGTAATTCTACATAAGATTTGCAATACCCCAAAAAAATTGCTGGTGAAATTGATTTAACATTAAATGGACACTATTAAAAATAAATTTTCTTTTTTCAGTTAAAGGAAAATATTTATTTCTAGTAGATTCAAAGAGATATTTGAAATTGTGCAATATAAGGCTCGAAATGCGTTACTATCTGAAAATTACGAAGACTAAATACGCGGATACAAATCGACATAATAATTTACTATTAATTTTATTACATATTTATAACATTTCAAGAATTATACCTGAAGGTAGATTCGAAATTAGGTCTTCGGAAATTGCAAAAACTATAATGTTGAATTAATAACAAATCTACTAATCCTGCCACGTGGGAAAATTGTAATTAAATTATGAAGTTTTTTACGTAACTAAATTTTTGGTCTGCAAATCATTAACTTCCAATTCTTTGCAAAACTCAAGTTGACTTATCTTTATTTATTCTAAAAAGTCATAAATTTATCACTAAATTAATTCAACGAAATTGAGATTTTAGTGGAGGTCTATTCGACCGTGCATGCCGCAATAAGTGCTTTATAACTGTCATGTTTGAATGGTTTTATTCTAAATTGATGCTTTAATTACAATAATTTAATTTATTACACAAATGATCAATGTACAATGTACATAAGAAAAGTTTACAATTGTATCAGTGCATTTTTATTTGCAGTGGAGGAACAAAAAAAGACAAATGTTACAAAGCCGACACAGTGGAAACGATACATATTATCGATATTTAGCAATTTTCTTAAAAAAAAGCCGCCAAATTTAGTAATTACTGAAGGTAACATACGCCCGACTGCGATTCCCGAAAATCTATGGACTGAGTATGACCGAGAAAAGGCGATTGAACGCATTACTGTGAATACGATTTCAGCCAGGTTACCAGGATTACAATTGAATGCAGGGGACATTGAATGGCTTAATAAAGATCTCAGTAAGTGAATAGAAAAATTATGAATATAGTAAAGTTACCACTCTCTATATACTTTAACACAGATATCACAACATTAAGATTTTAAAATGTCTAATAACGAATTAATCTAGTCATGTATATAAAATGTTTAATTTGAACCTACGTAATTGTCCTAGTATTTTAATATATCTGTAAAATTCTATTTTTCGAGTATTGTATTTTCCATCAGATAATCTATTATCCTAGTTTTTATTATTCTATTTGACAATATGCAAATTTGCGATTCATCCGTAAACATTAAATCCTGATTACAATATTTCAGATGCGACACCGAGAAAGAAGTGCTTTTCGTACAATAAATTCTTCTCCCTTATAGGTTTATTAATTATCGTAATCGGTGTAATCTTCGAGATCGTAACTGTTCTGAAAAAGTTTAATCTAATTTGAGTCGGTGTTTCAAATAAAAGATTAGGCGCCACGTTACAACAGTTTCTGATGGTTTCCAAGAGCATTTGGAAATATTCGAATAATGGCCGTGGAGTTGTGTACATCCGCACATGCGAAGATTCTAATAACTGTAAGAAAAATTGCTTTTAATTTGAATGAAAATTTTAGCATTTTTGCATTAGATATACTTTCGCTTATAGTAGAGGTTATCAGATACAAACATTTTCACTTCATAGTAAAACTACAATACTTTTCGCAACTCGGGCTTGAAGTCTCGAGTATATTGTAAATATTATTTTCGATGTATATAGTATCTATTTATTTAATTATGTAAGAGATGTAAATCAAATTCAATGTACATACATATACATTAATTTAGTTTTAACCTATATTAGGCCAACTTAGTTGCAGGTACATCGAATATACCTTGAAGTGCATTAAATTTTGTGATATATATAAGATAGTATTAAATGCAGAAATAATGCCTCTTGACTGGATGCATATAAGTTGCGTCTTTTGTGGTATATTCTCAAACGAATAGCGAAAAAATCTTGTCGTTTCGAATATTTGTTATTTCTCATGAAACTTACTCTTGCGTTTATAAAAATATTTATATCGATGATCATATTGTTCTAAAATCGTTGTATTTTAAAATGATTTCCTAAGTGCATCTGGTCTCATGGTCTATTGGGATGAATTTGACACGTAATGATTGTTCTGGACGCATTACCAAATCTAGAAGGATTGGTGTCGAATGAGCAATATCTATTGCTTCGAAATAAAAATTGTGCAACAAAGTGCCAATAAAAGATTTTAGTTCCATCATTGCAAACTTCTGGCCTATATGTAAAAGAAACAATAATCCTTAAAAACACTATTCCATAACAAAAGTATATATAATATAACATGCTGCAATACAATTAGTAGAATATATTATTTATGAATTCTTATTAGCTTTAGATATGTATTTTGAAGCTATTCCGAAGTTTCATGCAATTGTGTACTTTTTTATATTACAGTATTTTGTGTATTAATATTGTACATTAATTGTATACGTAATTAATTTGCCATATTAACAATACGATACCTATGCAATTTCGTGGACCTGCGCTAAATGGAACATAGCAATATGGATGACGTCCTTTAATTTCCTCGGGTAGAAACCTGTCAGGATCAAATTTTAACGGGTTCTTCCAATAGTTTGGGTCTCTATGAAGCTCATACATGTGTATGAGACATGTCGAATCTTTGGGAATAACATGATCTCCTAAAACAGAAAAATAACAAATAGTACAACTTTTCCTTTGTAAATTTCATAATCGGGGTCATCGGCCCTGCCACCTTGAACCTTTGCGCTTTCAGTAATTGGGTGATGTCTACAGGACAGTTGATAAGCTAATAATCGCTTAGTGTCTAATTGAGTGTTTCATATCATTTATTTCATTAATTTATGATTTGAAAGTATATATATGGATTATCCAATATACATTCTATTTTTATAGCATCTTAAATGTGAAGCTAGTTAAATAAAAATTGACTAATCCTCGATTCCAACACCTCAACAATTCTATATACCATTAATAAATTTTTTTTCCTAAAGTTCGTGACCTTCTTCCGTTTTCTTGCTTACAATCCGTAATTATCATTCAAGTGGATATTCATTTGTGACTGCCAATTTTTATGTAGAAATTATAAAAAACTTAGCCACATTGCATGTAGGTGAATTAATTAATAGTAGACATAATTTGTTTTAATGGGAATTCATCTTTGTCATGTTCAATAATAATTCATATGCACAGAGAATAACTGCTTGTTCAATGACTTGTTGAATGGACTGTAGGACGGTGTTTTAGTTAAAAAAAAAAGAAAAATAATAATCACGCTGGATTTCCTTGATAAATAATTACTCTGTGAATGCTTTTAGTGATTATGTCAGATCTTAATTCTTAATACATAAATGTTTGATACGAAAGGCGAGGGTCAACAAATGCCCGAAATTCAAATTGAAAACATAAATATATAAATAATGTACATTTAGCAGCGGCTTTTGTAAATACTATATTGTTATATATATGTCCGTTATTCATTCGTAAACAACTACATTATTAGATTCCATGAATTTTCCTATCGAAGATATAAAATGTATATAAATTAGAAAAAAATATAATTTTTCAATTTTAAAAAATTATATAAAAATTTATTATTGGAGATTGTATATACTTAGCTAAAATTTATTTTAAATTATTTTATTTCTTGTATTTTTATATTAATTGTATTTTTCTCGGTGATATTATTTATCGTCAATAGTTCGGTGACGACCAAATCATGGATCTATTATAACTTAAAAAATATTAAGTAAGAAATACTGAAATTTATTAAGTAATTAAGGGTCCAGTCTGGTTTGTTGGGTCAAAAAAATCGAACTTTTTTTTTTTTTTTGCGGAATTCGATACCTATAAGTGTCTAGAATGTTGTGCTAAATGGGCAAATCGATATTCGTTACGATTCAAAAGTTATGAGTCATAGAGTCGACCTGTGCGGAAGCACGCATCGAGCGTCTCACACGGGTACATAGCGCCGGCTAATATCCTACTACATTCGTCGACTATTCGGTCGATATCGTGTATTTCTATGAAGTTCCTACTTTTGATTACAGATGGAGCCTATTTACATTGAACTTTTGCCTATTTGAACTGGTAAAATCAGTTTTCTACTCTATGTAATACACGTGTTCGTAACTGTGGCTCCCGCGTTTTCCATCTCGCTGTGTACGAAATATAAGTGGTTTTAAAACATGCATATAGTGAGAAAAAATATCGTGGAGAGACTAATAAACGTCCTAGTAATCGACGATCAAAAAGAAAATTCTACGGAAACCGTTATTCGAATGAAAATGAAACCGAATTCGAAATTTTGAAATGCAAAACATGCAATGGGGACGTGAAATTCGCGAAAAAAAGCGAACAAGGTTTAAGATTCAAACTTGCTGTAATGTGCAAATGCGGAGAATCGTATTTTGATTCCTGTACTAAAATTGAAAACAATAAGCATATGAAATAAATCGACGAATGATATTTGTCATGAGGCTTTTAGGCGTTGGACTGAATGGATTGAACACTTTTATTAGTTTAATTGTGCCGCTAAAGAGGTTATGTAATCACGAATCATTTAATGATTTTGAAATATTGGAACATCCAGTGCAACCTTGGGTCTTTTCTGCTGGAGCAGATTCAAAAGTACTAATGTACACCTAAATGCAACAAAATGTACAATATTTGTAAAATTTGTGATATAATTTTTTTATATCAGCTTGTCTTAGTATTTATTTATTAAATAAATAGATAGATATCTGCGAGGTAGCACCCCCGAATTCATCAAACTCGTCGCTGTGATATCCATAAAAAAAATAATATATATTATACAGATCAGTGTTTTATCAGTGTTTTATCAAACAATATGTAGCTTACTACAATAGCGCAGTATTGTATTTGAATATGTACTAAATAGAAACCCATTTCTATAATGAGAGCGAAAAGAGAAGATGCGCGACCGTTCACTTCGCCTAACGGCTAAAACTTATATACTGAAAGTACACCCTTACGGAAATGTACACCAAAAAATATTGTTCGGGGTCCAAAATGACACCCAAGTCGGTGTAAACACTAAAAAAATGGGTGTAAACACTAAAAAAATTGGTTTTTTCTGTGAGGGCAGGTTCTGATGCAATAAATTGTGATGGTAAAACAGGAAGCCAAGTTGACTGGATATGATAATAATTGGAAAACAGTCTTGAAAATATGCAACACGCGCCTGTCTTTATCTTTTATTTGAAAGAGGTTTGCTTGGAATATTTAAATGTTTTCAGCACCATTTGTCGCGAATCAAGAAAAATGATCCGGACAAAACTTTCGTATTTTTTTTTTTTTATGGGGAACTAAAATCTGCAGTAATAAGAATGGTATCTAATTTGAAATTTCGGTGTACCTCTTCGAAACGATTAAGGTGGGTGGGGATAATTTTTACAGATTCGGTCGATTCGGTTTTCCTCCTCTGAAGGGGGCTCGAAAGTGAAACGGCAATTCACAGTCGGGTTTTCCGAGATTCCCTCTTTATCGGCAAAACGATAGAAGCAACTGGAATGTGAATCTATATATACACGCGCTCACACGTACTATCCGCTTGTTTACAAAATACGAAATGCAGATCGAATTTATTTCTAAAAGTTTGGGTTTTTACTGCTCGAAACCGACCCACATAAAATCCTGTATGCTTTGCATCCCTGCATAATCACACTCACGAAGAGTTCTTTCCCGATATCGGCCTAAAAGTGCGGTATTTCGATGAAAAACGATAACGTATTGGCTGATAGCAGCGCTATCCTCTGAAATTGGAAAATACCGGAGGGAAGAATCGCAGGAAAAATTTAAGCGCCTTCAGTTCATAAATGAAGGAGTTGTATTGGAAATGAGTTCCGATAAAAAATATCGGTATAAAAGTTCTATTTTAGAACCCGATATTTAAATGTTTATATAAAAAATTCACACTGTATCCTTTTTTATTATAGATATGATTAAAATCCAGTAAACGAAAAAGGATTGGAGATGGATTCAAATGGATTCATTATGACAAAATTGAATTCGTGGTTTTGCTTTTTTATTACCGGAAATAAAAGGATTCCCAATCCATGCGAATTTCTGCTAAGGGATTCGTGTTGAGTTTTTTTAATCCCTGCGAATTCAAAAATAATATCACCGAAATCTAATTCGAGCGAATCCCTGCTGAGCAGTTTCGAGTTTAGTTTTTTCAATCCCTGGGAATCTAAAAATAATAATACCGGGAAAAAAGGATTCCCAATCCATGCGAGTTTCTGCTAAGGGATTCAAGTTGAATTTTCCCAATCCTTGCGAATCCAAACATACTATGTATCATTTCCAATCCCAGCGAATCCCTACTTAGGGATTCCTGAAAATCCAAAAATATATATTACCTGGCTGTACAATCAAAAGTGCCAAATACAAGGGAATCCCTACTGTAAGATTCGAAATGGATTTTTTCAGGTCCTGATGAAAATGAAAAAAATACATAAACGAAAATATATAGTATTATATTTAAATCATATGGGGATTTCAATTAACGATTTTTCATATATAAAAGCGTAACTTAGGAGATTCATATATTTATTAAAGAAATTTAGTAACTTTCACGCCTGTAAAAAATATATAAAAGCAATAATAAGCGGGTAGTTATAATATATAGTTCTTTTTATAGTGTGGATATATTATTCCTCGTGCACTTATATCAATGCACTGAAAACTTACCCGCATGCATATATTGATCGATGTTTATTTGAATCATTTTCAATCCATCTCCGTGGATTAAAACCGCGAATTCCCAGGGATTCAAAATGATTCAAAATTTGTTATTCCTTTTGAATCCCTTTTCATTTAATGAATGAATCTATATATACTTACGCAACGTTATTTCATGTTCGATTACGCGTCCTATGGATGGAACACTTGGATAAAGCCTCAATGACTCTTTGATGCATCTCTCGAGATAAGCACAATTTTGAAGTTCATTTATACCCAGTTTACCATATTGTTGTAATACTTGATTAACCTCTGCCCTCGCGCGGTCCTAAAAGTGTAATTATATTGCAATGCTTGGAAAAAATGTTAATAAGTCTACAGTTTTAAGGTAGTGTCTATACAGATCATATATATATTGAATAGATTATTTGTATTGGCTGAAAAAATCAAAGCTGAGGAACATTTAAATCGATTATAAGCGCACGGATATTAGTGCCAGGACTTACTTGGGCCTCTTTGTGTTCTGCAATGAGTAATATTGTAAAACACATGGCCATGGAGGTGGTATCGTGGCCCTGAAATAAACGACGAAATGAATTAATAGCGCATGTATAAATTATTCTTATCGAATATTGTAACACTTGATTAAAATATACGAAAAAAAAAAATAGAAAAAAATACCGACTAACATATAATATATATTATTGACGTCTATATCGTTTTCGCGACGTTTAAAAGTTTTTTCAACTATTATATTGTTACATAATTTAACATTTTTATTTAACTTTTTCCGTTAGTGTTAGAATATAAAAATAGTGTATTTTGGACCATATAAGACGTATATAGATAGAGTATATATGGAATTGTATAGAACCCTTTGTGTGAATCGAATTTCCATCCTTCAGTCCAGTTAATTTGTTTAAATAAAAAATGGTTACAGTAAAAAATAATGAATAATATGAATCATGTAGTTGTTTAACAAGCTTTCTTATAAAAATATTTATTTTAACAAAGAACGTTCAAAAGGCGTCATATGAATATTTAAAAAAAAAAAAATATTGAAAAATTAATAAAATATTTTACATTCAATAAATTTATAACACGGTGTTAGCCTGGGCTAATCTGATT
Organism: Trichopria nigra; assembly: GCA_030522945.1. Taxonomy (NCBI): domain Eukaryota; kingdom Metazoa; phylum Arthropoda; class Insecta; order Hymenoptera; family Diapriidae; genus Trichopria; species Trichopria nigra. The sequence continues at coordinate 10,471 of JAPYZR010003131.1, forward strand.
TGACAGTTCAAATATCAAATTGAAATCATTCGTAAAAATTGAAAACTACTAAATTTCAAGTAAATGTATACGTAAAACGGGGCGGGGGCCTCATTTTTTCCACCTTCAACTTGAATTATTAGGTAAATTTTACTTTTTTTAAATTATACGTGAGTGCATGATTGGTGTTATTTATCGTACTGCATAAGGTAGGAAGGAATACACGGTATGTGGCCTGTAAATATATTAATTATAAACATACTTCAAATACGAAAGTATCGACTTCTTCTTGTATACCCTCTTCGTCAATACGGCCATCACCCTGTCTGTAGGCCGCAATCAGGAGATCAAGCATTGCCAAACGTTTTTTTTTAACTGTTCAAAGAGAACTTCTATGAATATTTAAGTCATATTTGCATGATAAGTCTAAAAATTAATCCTATAAAAATTTACATAAGTATTGAATAGTTACATTACACACACAATATATATATATATATATATATATACGTTTCATCGAATTATTCAAAAAAATATAAAATAAAATAAAAAATAACATTTCATCTTCTACTTACTTCCAAAAGAGAAGGTTTCTGTTTCATCGTCATTACCAAGAGTAAATTGTTGCAGGTATCTTTCTTGTGTTTGATCGTGATACTCTTGTCGTTTTCGAATAATCTACAATCAAATATTACCAACAGAATTTATTATATTTGATATAATTTTCGACGAATTAGTTCTTTTCAATACTTACGGATGACGAAAAACCTCGAAGTATTTTTAGCACATTTTGTAATCTATGTCCCATCGGAAATTGGTTAAATATTTTGTCATTGTGAAACCAAGGACGAATTATCCTATTAAGAAATGATGTTTATTCCAATTTTCATCATTCTCGCTGTATACATTTAAAGATTATGTATGCATTACCTGTAAGCCCAAATCTCTCCAAAGTTTTGGACAGCCCGTAAGTACTTTAATAAAAGGTTTTCATCCTCGTGCAGTTTGATACCCATTGCCGCCTCTAAAAAGAAAGATTTTTTAATAAAAATTTCAATAAAAAATAATAATCTATTAATCTGTAAATAATAGGCACAATAGATAGCGTTAAATACATCAACTTCATCTTAAGAATGTTTATTTACATCGAAATAAGGTACTATATGCTCGAATTCTTATATAGAAAATCTGATTGATTGAGAAAGACCAAGAATGTTAAGATACTTATTAATTTTTATTTTTTAAGCTACTTTGAAAGAATCTGCCCTCACAGAAAAAAATATGTTCGGTGTCCGAAATGACACCCAATTGGGTGTAAACCCCAATTTTTTTAGTGTTTACACCCATTTTTTTAGTGTTGGTTTCCTTTATATGTAATCAGAGTAATGGTTGCATGTGCGCTTGACTTATATGCACCTAAAATCTCGTATTATACAATTTGTATTATTTCGCATAAAATACAACTTGAAACAAGAAATAAATGATAAAAATTCATGTCATTACCACAAATGACGCTTAAGGAATATTTCGTTACAAAGGGCATGACATCAAGCACAAATTCATCCTTGGTATTCATAGACTTAATGAGCCTCTCATTATGCTCGACAATAATTTCTGAGTACTTTTGTAAAATGTTGAAGTGAAAGGCTGGTGTCAATAATTTTCGACGTTGCTGCCACTTTGAACCTAAATTAAAAAACCGTATAAATATAGGTAATCTTAATCGTATAATACATAATAATAACAATTGAATAAATTATAATTAAAAACACAAATCCTATGTTTTGAAAATAAATATTTATGCACAGATTCAAAACTTACTTTAAGCGAGAATAATTACCAGTACTCGTTAGAAGACCCGTGCCAAACCATGAATGAAGAAGATTATAAAAAACACCCTTAGTAATATTGTTTGTGTTGCTTAATATTTTCTGAAATATAAAGTTATTCTATATATATCTACGTGAATGATAATATTAAGTGTATTAAATTGTTTATTTATTCTTTATTACATTACATTCTCTGGTTTATAAACGAATAAGCAATATTGTAACCAGTTTTCAAAAATGTTCAAGTTTCTAACTTAGATCTCACCACTTAGATCTACATTGAAAAAAAAGATATATATATATATATATATTTATTTATTTATTTTATATTAAGGATTCGATCTCCTTTTCATCGTCGAAGTATGCACGTCTACCAGAGCACGAGCCCAATAGAATACATGTCTACCCGTGTAAATGTACAAATAACAGTGCTAAGCCCTCTCCGCCTTCAGAAGTTCAAGTACAATATATATGTATGTGGTAGTTCGTTCAAAATAAAAAATTACACATTCTCTATTGTTCTTAATCAGGATATTTCGAATCTGTATGTCACGGTGGGCAATCTCTGACTTTTCATCGCGACCAAATAATATTTCGGCATGCCAGAAAGAATGGACTTACAAATTACTGAACGCCTGACAAATATTTCTCACTTATCCAAATATCACATTTTATTTATTTTTTTTTTCATTTTAAATATAGCCATTGATTATCAAGATTTTTATGTAGAATAAAATGCGTTAAAAAATAATCTAATAAGCCATTTTGTAAATTTTTCGATGATCTTTCTAGTATAAATACTAATATTAAAAAAATATTTATAAAATAAAATAGGAGTGAAAGATATAATTTAAATCATAATTTTTGTATTTCTTTCTACTCTCAATAAACTATTGCACAAATAATACATGAAAATAGCTCATTCAAGTAAGAAACTCATAGAAAATACAAAATTCTACTACGAGCAGTTATTATATACATACGATAAATCGGTTGAAACCGAAGTCTACAAAAGAAGACCCCTGAATTATGTGTAAATGCATATAACACTGGGGCCATCTTCTTTGGATACTTAAATGAGTGTATACCTTCCTTCAACTTGAATTTATCCAAATAAAAGTTCTTTCATTCTAAAGAGAATCTATTTCTATTTTACATAAAAATATAATGCCAATTGTGATTAACAGTGTCTAACTGTGCTAAATAAGAAAACCTTCAAAAAGTATATACCCGTGCAGGCCTATTCGCGATTTTCGTTTATTAAAAATCAACGATCCTATATAATAATAATCTGAAAAAACATATTTTTATAATGTAAATGACGGAGAGGGACACCAGAAATGCGACAAGAAAAAAAGAAGATGTTCTTCTCCGAGTTATTCTGTAATGTGTTGCGTTATGCATGTGGATTTGTAAAAAATAGTCTTTACTGAAATGAAAAAGGTCAAATAGATAAATAACGTATATAGATTATAATGATGTTCCATATTGTGGAAATCGTAAATATTCAGATTGTATAATATATACCCTCTATTGCTATCATATGAATTAAACGAAAAAAAATGCCATATATGAATGAAGAAATATAAATATATACGTTGGGATTAAAAAAAGAACAGGACATGAATGAAAAGAATTTCATGTACCTATATATATATATAATGGCATTTTGTGGTTTTGTAAAAAAGCATGTCCACAATGTGAAGGTTTTCAAGGTAACGCGTAATGAATATTTGTCGTGTAACTCACGATTTCATTTTTGTACTTTTGTTGAATTAAAAAGTTCAGGATATTTCTTGTATATATATGTAAACAAGGATTTGTATCAATTAATGTGTATACATTTACTACAAATTTGAACGAATATTGTCGCAACTCACATAATTCGTTATATTAACACTGCATATCTTGTATACATAGTTCATGAATGTTCATTAAAACGAAGCGCGGCGGTGCGACAATATAGATAAATGAATATATATTATGACGTAATATTATAATAACTATATATTGTTCCTTTCCTACATATTGTGGATTATACAGTAAAATGTATTTAATGAAAGAAACAATATTGTAGCAAGCTAATATTCTTTGGTTTACTTTAAAAAGGGTAAGTTTCTATTACGATATATATATTAATTACATTTTATATTAATTATTGATTTTATAAGGTATAAAGTATAATGTGGACAAACGAAACAAAAAAGCTTGTGCCGAACAGAAAATTTGTTTCGAGAAATTCAATGAAGAACGTCTTGTCGATGCTGATGAATAGGGCGGCGACTAAAGGTATTTATTCTAAAGCTTCTATAAAGAGGTTTTAGTCGTTGAAAAGTGAAACATTTTCAAACTATACACTAGGCATCCTTTTCATTTTAAATTTTCGGACCAATTTAATAAAGTAATATGGCGTTTCTCAAATCGTTTCCCCTCATCCGAATCACTATATCTTGCTGGGAACGACCTCTGTATTTGATGCTCTTTTCTTCCACTTCTTGGTCACCATTTCGTTTTTAGCAAACCCTTAAGAATGGGTCTCGTTTAGGCGATCAGTGTAAGTCTGTCAGTGGAACAGTCGACAGTGAGCCAAACAGTCTTCAGTTATTCGGTCAGTACGATCTTGAGCAAGGTAGCGTGGAAGATAATTGTTCAAGGTCTTCGGCTTTCTAACCGGTATAAGATGAATAAGTCTCTTTACGAGAAGATAGCAGTTATCTCAGCAATTTCGATTGGCTCAATTATAATAATCATAATCGTGTGCTCAGTTCTGCTGGAATTATGTCGGAAGCTGATGAATTCTTTTTCAATATTTGGCAGTCTGCGAGTGAAAATAGGAATGCAAGAGTCATTTCGAGCGAAAGTGAGGATTGGCGAAGGATCTTATGCCGACGTATGGAAAAGTAAGTGGAAAGGAAAGGAAGCTGCGGTGAAAATTTTCCCACAGTGTCACGAAAAGTCTTGGCGACATGAGTTGAAAGTGCTTCTTATGTTACAAAACGCGAAACACGAGAATATAGTGGCATTTATTGATTCTCGAAAGATTGGTAACAATTTTTTATTAGTTACCGAGTATCACGAAAGGGGATCACTCTATGATCATCTCAGCGAGAATGTACTGGACCATGCCGCTCTTCTCAAGATATGTACATCCATCCTTTCCGGCATGGAATACTTACATGCCGACCTAACTGGGCGCGATGAAAAGCCAGCGATTGCACACCGTGACATAAAGAGTCAAAATATCTTGATGAAGAACAATGGAGAATGTGTAATTGCCGATTTTGGGTCCGCTTTATGGTACAGCAATGAAATGTCGGAAATTACGCAAGGAGGATCTCCGAGATACGTCGCGCCCGAACTTCTCAAGTCCGAAGACTTGACACTGTCAACATTTTTACGTGCAGACATGTATTCTATTGGGCTTATACTCTGGGAGTCGTGCAGACGTTGCGCTACCGGTGAAACGATGCAGACAGTCGAGCATTTTGAAACGCCGTATTTCGACATACTTCCGAATAATCCTAGTTGGGACGATATGCGGGTGATTCTTCTTGAAAAAAAACTACGCCCGACCATACCAAGGCGATGGAAAGAAGATCGAACCCTTCTCACCCTGAGAGATATCATAACTGAGTGCTGGCACGAACTTCCAGCTTCTCGCCCGACAGCATGCCGTGCGAAAATGAAGGTGACAGCAATTATGAGTGAGGAAATTGTGGTCGATATTGACAGTATTCATTTGAATACCTCAGGACGTGGAATTGAAAATAATCTGTAATATGATTTCATTTTTTTACGTCTTGCATATAGAATATAATCATGTAAATATTTCTTAAATATATTTTTTTATTTAATTTAACCTGTAGACTGCCGGAGTTTGATCGCGTTTAATCTCCACACTTAACAAAAATATTATATTATACATAAATTTTAATCATACTTAAAGCCGATATTTACGTTTTCCGGCAGTCTAAAGATTACATGACAGTATTCATATTAAATTTCTCTTATAATTGTTCAAATATTATTTCTCTTTGAATTGATCAAAATTCGCGCAAAGAACACGGAATCTAAAGGTTATCGGTTTTTTTTAATTAACCAACTAGAAGGCGAGATATCCACAATCTTCAATAAAGTAATAATATGCTAAAATTAAAAAAAAAATTTTTATCTTTCTTTGAATATTAAGGAAAATGATGAATGAGGCAAATACGTAGAAATGTATACCGAATAATCAATCAGTCGTCAATCTGCCAATTACACGTCGAAAAATCCCCGACTATCAATAAGAGGGTTGGCGGCCAAAAGCCGCGGAGTCGAAGACACCAGTTAAATTTTTATATTTATTTACATTTAAGAAATCGAATAAATTTATCGTCTTCTTTTTTTTTAATATAATCTAAATTTTATATTAGTTTTTATATTTTCTAATAATAAGTGTGAACATAATATTTATATTATTAAACTATATAACTACTTGTTGAATTGGCTATAAATTGATGTTATTTTAAGTGTTGAACTTTATCAAATTAGCTCACGCAAATTCGATATGATTAGGGCAATAAGAAAGACGATAAACATTGCTTCAGTTATTTTGCGATAAGGTCATTCGATAAACCTTTGCCAATCCAGTAGATGTCGCAAGTATCTTAACACTATCATAGAATTTTTGCATCTCCAGGAGTTGATAAATACTGCTAAAGTCCAGACATATTTATTAATATTCAATTCTTCTGTACACTCTACAAGTAATTTGTGCTGATTTAATGCTTATATTATGCTTCCAGTATTGGCAATTCAAAAACGTGCTGTAGTATCTGATGCGCGATATTTATCATTAATTGCAGAGTCGTCAAATAGATAGAATTGCCTAAAGATTACGGAGAAATGTATAAAAAAAAGCGTAGTGAACTTTTAAAGCATACTTTAGAAACGTTTGAAAAATGAAGTATATATATTTGAATGCCATTCAAATTTCATCTAGTACGTTTTCTTGAAAATGCTTCGTCGATCAGTGAAGGTCTGAGTGAAGGTCGCTTGTATTACAGGTTTCATGGGAAATCGTTCCCCAATCAAAACAGATTATTATTATCTAAGTTGTTGTCCTCCAAACATATTTGAAAAAAACTATACCGAAGTAGTAATAAAAATGTGATTATAGATACGCAGGAATTAACAAGGACTGTTCAAATTTATTAAAAGAAGAAAATCAGCCATGGAGAATTATATTAGAAGTGCATGAAGCCCAATATAAATCATTTCTTGTAGAAAGTTTAATAGTTCCGATTATAATTCCGTTTGCTGACTATATATATTATTCGCGTAATGCGATATTTATATAATTAAAACCCATAAAAGCATTAATTTTCTATTTACATATCTTAAAAAATATAGTAAATTTAAAAAATGTTACCAATGAAAGTTGATGTGCATTGTTTTATAAACTTAATTGTAAAAAGTTCATTATACAAAAGGTAGAAAGTCCTGTCTGATGCTTCTCCCTGGCGGTTTCTTTTCAGTTACGAAATCAATTATCTATACTTGCGGCATAGTGGCTATTCCATGATTTTGAATATTTGTTTATAAGTCCTGTGATACATTTCATTTAATAAAATAAGATTTTTTAAGGTTTTAGAAAACCAATGACTTTTTTATTCGGTATATATAATTCCGAGTATTTGGAATACTCATTCATGATTTTCCTCAATAGACTAAGAAAGATACCATTTTTTAGAATTTCAGTACATTCGTTTGTTCAAGATTCTGGATATCTCGACTTCTAATTGGTCAATTTAAAAAAACCTAACCCTTCGATTTGGTATTTTGTCCGCAAATTTTGAGCCATTATGGTAATTTTTTTATTCTAAATTGATAAAGTTATGCTTGTTAAAATTTTTGTAATGCTTTTTTACCTTCCCCCACTATTTTATTACGGATATATCCCTCAAACTAAGCAACTCTAAGTTGAGCGAATTTACAACTATGGTCCACGTGCATTTTTGATATCTGGATTCGTTCGTGAGCTGTATATTATAACGCACGTACAAGATCACGAACAGATTTTTTTTGCATTTTTAGGTCCATTATAATGTGAAACATGGATATTTGATGAAAAAAAAAAACATGTATGGTCATTTTTTTCGAGTGACCAACCTGGTAGGGATCAAAGTAATAAAATGTATTTAGTCTTATCTTTATGAAAATAGGGATACGCCTCTATTCGTAATCAGTTTCCCCGGAAACTCTAGTATATATAATAATTTGCATGAAAAACTGTTCATCTTAACAATGTATGACGCAAAGGGTAAGATTTACATACTTATAAGTATAAAAACAATTTTTTTTATTTGTTTAATTACAGTATTGTGTCGTGACTACTTGCTAAAAAATATAATGTAAATACAGTAGATTGTAGATTTTTTTAATATAGAAACAAATAGAATTACCTCGACGTCATCTGGGTGCATTACCATAACAACAGGATAAGAGGAGATCCAATATCTACCAATTGGAGTAAACTGTTTGTTCATCTCTCGTAATGTAACCCAGATATTGTCTGATAAAATAAAATATCATTTATATATTTTCGCATTTTATTGCACTTTTTTAAAAATATTTGATTACTACTTCATTACTGTAATGAAACGGAGATTAAATATTAATATTTAATACTGAAAAAAATTGAAAATTCCAATGGATTTTATTACACATTTATTTATGTAGAGAGTCATAGTCTTATCTTTATGTAGTTAACAAGTTTAAATTGGAGAAATCAAAGTCATATAGAAATAAATTACAATAAATTACTTGCGAGTCAACTACGGTAACGTAATTAGGCGCTCATGATCCATTGAAAAAGAAGATCAATGAAATGTATACTTACAGTTTGGAAGGTAATAAAAAAGAAAGTATGACAAAACAATTTAAAAAACTGCTATATAGTTATATATTTGTTACATATATAGTTATAAGAATATAACTATATCTTATTATAAATATAAAGAAGAATATAGTTATAAGAATTTTTATTTATTTTTTTTTTTATTATTATCTTACCTTTAGAAAATATAAACGGCAACAAATTTCCAATTAATGGCAATGGCGAGGGACCAGGTATTCTGTCAATTAACCGACCGGATCTGCTATATCGTATTCCAAAATGATATGTACATAACGTGAATATTATGGCAACTATAAATATTGTCGCAAACATTTTATTTGAAAAAAGACTCAATCAAATTTTAACACTGCAAAAAAATTGAATTATTAACCCGTATTAATCACAAAATTATTAAAATATGTTTAATTTAAAAAAAAAACGTGCATTATTATTAGAACTGAAAAGTGTGTGTTTCATTTAAGTATCAATGCGTAACTGACAATCTACAAAGTATGCTATCATCATTTCATGATCATTTATCGTAAGCAAAATTTCCGTTAAATCTTCCTTACGAGCATAAATACTTGTGAATGTACAGCACGTTCCATTTAAACATTGATAGTTTACAGAAAAATGTTTACTTCAGAATTCCAAGTACGTATATATATATATATAAAATGCAAGAAATTGTTTATCATGAGGTTTGAAAGAATTTGATTGGGATGCTAATTACTTCTTGCCACTTATGCTAGTATAAATATTTCTTATTTGAAAATTAAAATGCAACAAATTTTATGCTATACTCCTAGAAAAAAATCATTCGAGAAAACTCACCACTAATCAGGAGCTAATCCGAATTTTCATTTCATCAAAATTGATTCAAACTGTTCCGTTCTGATAGTCTTTTACATCATTTAAACAAAAACAAGAATATAACGATCAAATGGATTTGTTCCTTATCGCTCAATTGTCATATCATGCATTGGACAATTTACATTAGATAAGAATGCGTTAAAAGTGAAAACTGTGCCCAATTACTCAAATTAATTAACACTGTACTCATTCTTTCAAAAAAATATTAATAATAAATAATGATAATTATTACTATTAGAACCATGGGTTTTTTGTCTAATTATATTACAGCTTCTGTTATGAATACATGCGCGTTAAGAATACAAATCCATTAAAATCGCATCTATAAGTTGTATGATTATTAATAATAATGGTCTACGATAGAAAAAAGAAACATTCTCGGTCTCAATTACGACAAATAAAACAAAGCGATATAGTAGGTACGAACAAAATTAAAAATATGCAAGAGTAATTAAGTAATTTCCACAAATGTCGTGGATCAATTCTGAAAAAAGATCAGGATGTCCAATCGATGAGTATATTGAATCAGAAATCGGAAGACATAAACTATCGCGATAAAACTACACAGAATCAAATGTCAAGTAAAATGAAAGTAATTGAAAATTTATCTAATATGCTTCATCAATATTAGAAAGCATAGCACTTATTCAGCACGAATAATGCATCACTGACCAAGACAATACATCATTTATCACGAATTGTTATATTCAAGGTAGTTCATATTGTGCTTAATCGAAAGTAGAGAAAGAATTTTCATATTCATGTACCAAAATAGCTTACAATAAATAATCACAGCGTTTGTAATTATTCGAAATGTACAAAAGAACTAACGTATATAAAAGTCTCAAATTCTGTAATATATACATAATCCCAGCAAGCACGACTTTGATAATTTTGTAACAATTATGTAAAAATGTAAAAATGTAAAAATGTAAAAATTATGTAAAAACAGTTGCGTAATGAGTACCATATATGGAAATGTTACGTAACTGTTACTTTCAGTGTTTGAATAGTACCAAACGTATATACTGCCGATTCAAAGACGCTCTAAGCAGCGGATTTGATATCAACACCATAAGGCGCATTTCATGATGGTCTTATAAACCTAAAAAATTGGGATCCAGTGTTAAGGAAAATACAGTATATGGGATCATGGCGAAATATACGAAACATGCGAATCGACTATGGCAAACCTCATACTGTGCAGCTGTTGCATTGGTCATCCACGGTATAATCACTCGTAATAATTTGTATCTTACGAAAATCATAAATTTATCAACTATAATTTTTTCTTTCTTAGCGTCCAAGAAAAACAGGCCGTCCAGAATGTCGAAGAAGTTGTAAACCTCTTTCCTCCGACGATTTTCTTTTTCACTTCCCATCAAAATTACTGTTTATAATCTTTCAATCTTAAAATATACGGTACTGTAGGATATTTTATAATTTTACATTCCATCGTCCGTGATTTTCAGAGTATAATCTGGACACTTCGATGATACCTGTCATCGAGTGTCCTCAAAACGACCAATGTATAGAACAATGTCCAAGAAATCATCAAGCGTCACACGAAAAGTGTGGAAAGCATTGCGAGGACATGTTCTCTTTACCCTCTACAATCCAGACAATGAAGAATCCGATGACGAGTCCCGAACAATAAACAATTAAATATAACTCCTATTTAATTGTTACTAAATGTCATAAAAATATTTATTGTCAATCGATAATTATCAGGCATATATATTTCAAAATTTCAGTATCTTGCCCTCATGTATTCATGGGTGGAACGTAATATCAAATATGTATATTTAACATTATCATTGTTATAAGTTACGATATACGGTTCAGAAATTAGAAATAAATGCCCGTGTGACATTATATTTGTAATTAGCAATCTTTTCATGATTTATTTCAGAAAATTTTTAAGCATGTGTTGGAAAATATGTTACAAAATTAAATATAAAAAAGTACAAAATATCATCACTTATTCATCTTTGCCATAGACGATTCGTCATGAATTTTACTATTATGAAATTGCTTTTACGAAAATAATTATACGGTTTTACTATACGCTTAGTCAAACGTATGAAGCATTGTTATATACACACGTCACGTTTTATTGTTAATCGGAATGAAATGGACACGCAACGGATGTCCTGGTCGCATAACCAAATCTGGAAGAAGTTGTGTCGTGTGTGCAAAATCTAGAGCTTCCAACTCAAAATTATGCAACAGTGTACCTAAAAAGGCTTTGAGCTCCATCATTGCGAATTTTTGACCTAAAACCAATAAAAAAAAACCCATCGTATAAATTTATATGTTTGTGATGTTTTATTTAATTCGATTAAAACTCTATACATCATTAGAATGAGTAACGTATTAATTTGGAATACGCATGATTTGTTTGTGCTTACCTATACAATTTCGTGGTCCTGCGCTAAAAGGAATATAACAATATGGATGGCGGCCCTGGATTTCTTCTGGAAGAAATCTGTCTGGATCGTATTTTAAAGGATCTCTCCAGTAGTTTGGATCTCTATGAAGTTCATACATGTGTATGAAACACGTCGCACCTTTAGGAATTAGGTATCCTTCTAAAAATATAAAATATATAAAATAAGAATAATGCAATGTTTTTAAAATTATTTGCCCTACCTTTCGTAGCTTCAAATTATTAAGAATTTCTCTATGATAAATAATGTCGCGAATATCTTACGCAATGTTATTTCATTCTCGATACGCCGCCCTATGTGAGGAACACTTGGATAAAGCCTCAGTGATTCTTTAATGCATCTTTCCAGATAAAATAAATTCTGTACTTCATTAATGCCTAGTTTGCCACCACTTTGTTGCAATACTTCATTTACCTCAGCCCTTGCCCGAGCCTAAAAGTACAATCAAATCGAAGTGAAATGAAACATTCATCATCCGGAAGCGCAAAAGTAACATCAGATATATGTATAACGACCACGATTGTATATATCTATATATATAGTAAGAAATGAAATTAATATATGAGGGTTACAACAGGCTATATGTATCAGTCGTAATATGCAGCATAAAATCGTATCGTCTTTTTTCATTTTTAAATGAACACGAAAAACGCTTTTATATTTTATTTAAATGATATGCATAGTAGTTGTAATAACGTTTCATTAGATACAAAATGTCAATTGTGATAAATTGTCAGAGAGCACACGATATAAATCAAAATATACAAACGAAAGAAGTAAATAAATACAGCAGATTTAGTAGTAATTGCATTCAAGGCTAACAGAAGGATAAACTTTGTTTGGAGTTATTACTTACTTGAATTTCTTTGTGCTCTGCAATAAGTAATATGGCAAAACACATGGCCATTGAGGTAGTATCATGACCCTGAAATAAACAACAGAAAAAATCTAGGTTATACTTATTAAATAAATATATTAGTACAGAAAAATGTATTAATAAATCATTGTTTGATATATTTTAAATCGACTTTCATATTTTATTTATTTTATTGGAATGATGTTTTAATTTCAGGCGAAGCTTCATTTTTAAAAATTTGAGAACTGTTCATTCCCAGCAATTCAATACAGCCGAAACTGAAAAAAAATGTATATAAGCATTTAGACTTTGAGATGACTTTGTGATATATTTGGTTTTCAGGATATGTTGTTAAATTACTTTTTCATTGAAGATTTCCTTCCAATTATTAAAGATAGGCAGAATAAGTACAAAAAGGACTTTTTAAGTTCTATATGATGCCGATTTCTGAGCTCATTTTTTAAATACTTGATCGCTTTAGGGGCATTTTTTTTTATAAAAATGAGCTAAGAAAGGGACGGATAGGAGACCTTACAAAGATTATTTTTTGTACTCATTCGATGGGAAATATTCTGTACTGTACTGTAATTATCAGAAAATTTTAAACCTAAATTACCTCATATACAATTGATTAAATACATATTTGTACAAATAATTATACGTATTGTTTGAAGGGTATTTATAGAATCGCTGAACAGGAATGAATGAAATATCTTTAAAACTTTGTTGGATAAAAAGGCCTAATTTTTCGAGCCAAGCAGTGCAAAAAAATGTTCCTCATATATACTACTAGCTCTGTAAAACGCACGTTGTCAGTGCGTTGCGATTGTCGCTTATCTCGCATTAATCCGCATGTATATTATATCTCGCAAGAGGTTACGTTGCTTATAGTACGAACAACATTAAAAAAAAAAAAAGATTTGGTGTTGCCCAACACCATTCTTAGAAATTAAAAAAAAATTAAAGTTAATATCTATATAATAGAGTTACTCAACATTGTCTCTAAATATAAAATGTCTTTTACAATAATACAATAGTGGTTGTTAAAAATGCTATATATAAAAATGATAATAAACAAAGAATTTAACAAAAAACAAATAATGAATTTGAATTTTTTTAAATACACGTAACAAAAGTAAAAGTCAAACTTTTTCAAAACTGGGTGGCACACTTGACCCCATATTATATAAGCGGAAAAAAGACGTACTGTTGTAGCAATCATGTATCAATAATCATAAAAATCATATCAACTATGGTACCGTTGACCAAACAATACTTTCTTCCATATGGTATAGGAAAATAGAAAATCACACTATATCGCGTCCTTATCTTTTAAAATACCTTATTAAATAAGAAAATGCACATAGTTATTTCATTAATGGCGTACTTCAAATATGAAAGTATCGACTTCTTCTTGGATCCCTTTCTCGTCAATTTGTCCACCATCTCTATAGGCAGCAATCAGCAGATCCAGCATAGCCAGTCGTTTTTTTCGAACTACTCACAATTGGTACGTAGTAAAATTTAAAATGAGAAAATATTATTTTTATACAATCTTCATTTTTATAAATCTGTGTGTGAAAATCAAATGTTAGCTGTTATCAGCCTATAATCGTTTCAATATTTATAACTATCATATATATATACAAAGAAGAATGTTATTTTTAACTGCAACGATATTAATAGTAACATTATTGATATTAATATAAAAATTAAAACTATTAATTTTTGGTATTATTTATGAGTATTTTATATACTTACATACCTCCAAAAATTATATCCTCTTCGTCGGAATTGCCGGAAGTGAGTTCTTTCAAATACTTTCCTTGTGTTCGATCGTGATATTCTTGTCTTTTATATATGATCTTAAAAACAAAGATGGAAATTATTCAAGAAATCGTTGTAAAAGTCTGTATTTGAAAATTTTGAATATATTTTAATTAATTAATTAAAATTGTACTATTTATTTTCGTCTTACGGTGTCTCACTTATGAAATAAAGTGCGATAGTTTCCACTAATTTTTTAATATCTGTTTGCTTAAAGTAGTAGTATTTGCACCTGCGTAATTTGAGGAGGAGTCATCGAACTAAGGTGTAAAAAAATGATTGAAATGAGTGTCTTTCGTGATATTAGTAATTTATTGTTGCAACATTTTTAATCATTTAATTTATTATACTACTTTCATTGATATTATGTTCCGAGTGAATTTCGCATTAAAAATAATATTAAAATATCCTGAAATATTAGCGGGCCCCTACAATGCGCCTGTCAATTTCGGCACTGTTACACGAGTTACAGCCCCCTTATATCGCAAAGTGATCGTCATGGCTGAAGGAGGGTAGTGTTGGCTAAAAGATATTAGGCTGTGTACAAGAGCCTCTATAACGAAAATACTTAGAAGAAGAAGAAGATAAATAATGACCAATAAAGTATTACAAAAATGTAGTTATAATATTTTTCTGAGTATTTCTATTGCTTACGGACGAGGAAAATCCTTTGAGGGTTTTCAAAACGTTTGTCATCCGGTATCCCATTGGAAAAAAGCTGAACACTGTATCGTTGTAAACCCAAGGCCGAATTATTCTATTGTAAATAATATGAAAATTATTATTTATATGTCAATATTCGTCAATTGCATTATTATCTGCGGTCGGCTTGTTACCTATAAACGCATATTTCCCCAAAATTATGCACGGCTTTCATGTATTTCAATAAAAGGTTTTCGTCTTCATGGAGTTTAACGCCCATTGCGGCTTCTAAAAACGTTTTGTTACAAGATTTATCGTTTTGATATTTTTTAAATCATCGTTTACAGTCCGTAAACAATACTTTTAATAAGTGCGTTTTATCATGTTATTGATACTATTTTTTTGCAATAGTACCTAATATTGTTTCATCAATTATATTTATTATATATATATAATAAACATGGAAGAAAGGACTAACCGCATATAACACTTAGGGAATATTTTGTCACAAATGGCATGACATCGAGTACAAATTCATCTTTGGTATTCATTGATTTTATTAGCCTCTCATTGTGCTCGACAATAATTTCGGAGTACTTCTGTAAAATGTTAAAGTGAAAGGCAGGCGTCAGTAATTTTCGACGTTGCTGCCATTTTGCACCTAAATTGAATATTGCAATAAATATTTACATGTTACTGAGTATAATTCGGACACATACATTTACACATATATATATTACAAACCATACCCCTGGTAGAAATTGTAAGCATTTTTGTTGGATTAAAACTAATTTTTAGGCAAATATGTTGGTTAAAAGATGTATACAACAAAAATGTCTAAAAAATG
>JAPYZR010003132.1:0-17363 GCA_030522945.1 Trichopria nigra
TTCGAAAAAAATACTGAGTGGATTTTCGACACCGGTATTTATTCGGTTGTTTTTACTTAATATTGGTTGTTTTCGGGACCGATTTAGACCGGTTTTTTTTGTGGTAATAATGGTAATATTGCCTTCTAGTGCTCAGTAGTACATTATTCTGTAAGGGCGATACGCTTGACTGACACTCGACGCCCATTAAATATATATAACCTACTATCATATATAAGTGGGTTATCTTGCAAAATCAGATTTTTATCAGAGCGCGCATGCTCTATATTTCCGTATACACAATAGAACAAGTTCACACAATTCGACAACACATTTTAATGCCATTCATCAAGTTTTATCGAAAGCGCTTAATATACAATAATCTTAGTCCGAAAAGTCACGCTTAAATTATACTCATGGTACGTAAGTCTCGCGTTCGTTTCACGACTAACGAAGCATGGACTATATATACAAGTCCAATGGTTCTAAAGTAGAACAGTTACCGACCGAGCTTTCAAACAATAAAAATATAAAAATAAAGAGTGATTGAAACTTCATATTTCTTCAAAATTGTTGCTTTGGATGGGTGATTGTACGTAACATGTACAATCCTCAAAAGAACGTGGCTGAAATTGGTACGAAATTAAACGACAATTATCCGAAATAAATGATTTTCGTTCGTACTTTTCCTGTTTTTAGGTTAGGTCGGTAACAATTCTACTTTATAACCTCCTTAAACGTGAATCTGAAGAGTCGTATTTTCTCCAGATTTGGAGCATTACTTCGATTTTTTACGAAGATATATTATGAATAGTGACATTTTCATTGTGATAACAGTTTTGTTCTTCTGCTTGCAGCAATCCAACAAAGAGAATTCACGGCCGAGCAATGACTCGAGCACGCAGAACAAGGAACACCGCAAGCCCAATAAAGAAGCTGCCGGCACTTACTCGGCGGTCAACGCTTTTCGTCAATGGAGACGAGGCTCATCCATGGGCAACAAGTCCCACAGCGTGGGATCCACCAATTTCGCCTGGATATCCAACGACCCGGCGATCCAAAAGTTCGAGCAATTTCCCCTGGTGCTCTCCGACACGACGATGCCCGAGGTGGATTTGTCATTGAAGTTCCTTGCATTGGTGAGACTAAAATCTTATTATTTTATATTTTATTATTGTTTTTGTTATGTGTCGTTCGTCGATTTTCACTTTCTCAAAAGTTTACTTATCTACTATTACAATTCTATGTCATCGACAATAAATACACATATAATGTAAACAACATAGTCCTTCGGACTTGAAATATTCATATTGGAATCTGATTGATTTATTCAGAACGCCCTTGATTTGACGGCACCGGCGAGCGACGTCTTGCTGAAGAACAGACTGAAATCCTGGTTCCAACTCTCCGGTCATCCCGACGTGTTCGCGCCGGCCGGTCCGGGCACCGTGTGGAAACGACGCACCGGTGGATCCGAAAACACCGAACGATCCGTCTACGAAGCTCTGAGCCGCGACGAGGAGTTGAAAGACTGCATACCCCGATATTATCGCGAAGTCGAATACAAAGGCGACACCTTCATCGAGCTCCAGGACCTGCTGTTCGGTTTCAACGATCCCCATGTGTTGGACATTAAAATGGGCACTAGGACGTTCCTCGAGTCCGAGGTCTCGAAAACGACCGCCAGGCCGGACCTTTACCAGAAGATGATCGCCGTCGATCGTAACGCCCCGACCGACCAGGAGCACGAGCAACGGGCCGTGACGAAGCTACGATACATGCAGTTCCGCGAACAGCAGAGCTCGACCTGCAGCCACGGTTTTCGGCTCGACGCCATGAAATTACCGGGCATGCCACCCAATTCGGACCTCAAGAAGGTCAAGTCGCACCAGGAGGTACTGGATACCATGAGGGTCTTCCTCAAAGGCAGTGGAGATATGCGACACAGACTGCTCGAGCGGTTAAACGGCCTGAGGTCAAAGCTCGAGAGGTCACCGTACTTTCAGACACATGAGGTAAGGTTTCTTGTCGTCGCTTAAACCTTTGAAATCCATCGAAATCACTGGTAATGTTCGAATTGTCATAAATAAATCCGAACCTCTTCCTGCTTTTTCAGGTGATCGGCAGCAGCATCTTCATGATCTATGACAAAGAGAAAGTGGGCGTCTGGCTGATAGACTTTGCCAAAACGTACAAAGTTCCAGACGGCCAAAAACTCACGCACAGAACCGAGTGGAAACAGGGTAATCACGAAGAAGGTTTCCTGTCGGGCCTCGACAATTTAATTTCCACCATCGAAGAAGTTTGAGGTTCCATCCGCTCAAATGTTCGCGTTGACTGACACATACGCCAATTTCATTATTTAAATCAATGCGATTTTGTGTATTACAAACCCTTAATAGATTTAAGGAACTTTCTGGTCTGATTACCATAGTTAATGTAAACCGACATGTTTGCATCCGCGTGTATGCTTCCAAAAGAGAAAACTTATTAACGTTAAGAAACGAACATTTCAGTCGCATTAAAAATGCCATTGTACGGTTCGACAATCAACATTTCGATGCATGCGAAGGTCTTTTTAAGTCGAACTCTACATAAGACCTCGTATTATGGAGCTCGCCGAATGTATACACGTACTACCATACACTTTTGTGACTATACGCACTTTAATACGCTCTTCGCCACTAAGTTCTACTTGTACATAAATATTTAATTTAAATCACACCTTTCTTAAAAAGTTAATTGTCGGATGAAGAGTATGTAAAATAAATTACATATAGGTATATCTTACAACAATCATAAGAATGTATCATAAGAATGTCTTCAACGATAAGCTGGCTCTTAAACTCGCCTAGTTCTGTACTTATATACGAAGATTTCGCAAACTCCGAATTTATGACTCTGGCGAACGATAAAATTAAAATTGAATGCGCACTACGTGCGCTCAAGTTCGTTATCGCCATCGTAAAAGTAATTTGCGAAACGGTCAAAGTATTTCTCTAAAACCTAGTTTGTTTTTAAGCAACGCTACCTTTTAATATTATACTTTTGTACAAATTGAGAATGAATCGCGCGTGCAGAAATAAAATGCCAATCATACAATAGTTTATGCTCTGTGCCGTTTGTGATTGCGAAAATCCAATTACCCTCCAATTTCTTCCGTCATTTCCCGTCAAGCCGAGAATGATTTAGTCGTTTTATTAATTAATTGTACACTTTGTGATACGCTTTAAAACAAAAGAAAGATCAGTGTTCAATCGAAGGTAGAAATAAGATGAAAACTTTTTTCGAATATATATCTTTTTAATGTCTCTCCTAGGTTTCACGGCAAACTGTTTTAGCTGTTTGAATAGATAAAAAGGAACACGTTATCTCTGCAAGTTGAGAAATTATCGTCAACTTTGACAGCGGTACAAATAGTAAGAAATCAAAATGCATAGCCATTTAAATAACGCATTAATATAGGATTAAGGTGTTTATTAGTTCACGATGACTTGCGTAATAATAAAAAATACAATACAAAAAAAGAAACGTTCACGACTCTTCGTAACATCCTGATCGTAGGAATGATTAAATCGTTCCTAAATACTTATAATCGTGTCGTTGACACTATTGTTTCGTTTAATGACATTTGAACAATGTCAATCTTAAAGAAATACACATGAAATCGAAATATGCAAGATATTCTAGTTTTTGCACAGTGAAAAGAAATTAGATTTACTTATTTTTGTCAGTCATGAATCTATCCTTTAATGACGGCTATTGGTCTGAGTTTAATGCATTTTTGTGAGATTCCAGCTGCATGACAGGTATTGACGACATCCGTTACATTTTTGTATGATTCGGGAGCTTCTTCCATAACGAGCTTAGGTGAAGCTACTCTGATGGAAATTCCTTGACGTTCCAGTTTATCCAAAACTTGCTGGTAATCCAAGTTTCGCCTAGATTTTGCTCTTGACAACGCTCGTCCCTGGAAATCATTGTAGGTGATTAGAGATTATTGTATTATTGTCGTAGTATTAGTGTGCAATTGACACAAAATTACTGAACTTACCGCTCCGTGACAAGTAGATCCAAAGGTTTCTTTCATGCCTTGTTCAGTTCCTGTAAGTACGTAACTACAAGTTCCCATAGTGCCACCGATCAAAACCGGTTGTCCAGTTAGTTGATAATCGACTGGAATAAGTGGATGATGTGGCGGAAAGGCTCTCGTCGATCCCTAAGTCGATAAAAATCAATTAGACGATGCATAATTTTGCGCGCATAAATAATTTCGATAGAAATTCCTTTCAGAAAAGGATATACATACTTTTCGATGAACCAGAAGAGTTTTAGGTCTTCCATCGACCATGTGCTCTTCGATCTTTGCTATGTTATGTGAAACATCATATATGACGTGCATGTCCAAATCATCGGGCGACTCATTAAACTGCTTAGCAAAAGCCTGGCGACTAAGAAATGTCATCGAACTGCGATTGACCCAAGCGAAATTCGCTGCTGCAGACATTGACTTCAAATAATCTTGACCTTCTACTGAATTGATATGGGCACAGGCCAGTTGTCTGTCATTTACTTCAATGTTGTCGCGCTTCATAGCTTTTTCCATTTGCACCAATGCATCTGTGATTTTTTCAACAATTTTGTCAATGGTTCATCATTTCATATAATAAATTAAAACTAAAATAATGCCTTTGGTTAAATTCTTTTGTACGTATAATGACACGTTATTCTTATTAAAAATGTGTTAAATGAAAATTGCAGCTTATTTGGAAATTAAATAAGTAAACTAACCAGTGGCTACTTGATGTCCAAAACCACGACTACCAGAATGAATCATGACGCAAACTTGACCCGTTGATTCAATGCCCATTTTAGCAGCTGCACTTTTGTTATAAATTTCATCCACAACTTGAATTTCAGCATAATGGTTACCAGCACCTAATGTTCCAAGCTAATAAAGTAAATATTGAAAATTTTGTTTCAGATCTTTTTTTCAGGTTACAAGAAGTTTATTAGGTTCATGGAATTTGTAAGCTTCTTATTCAAGTGCTTAAATGTACAACAATATGCAAGTCTTACTTGAAATAGTTATTACCAGTATATAGATGCTGAACTTGGAGTGACAGCTTTTATAAATGTTACTTTAATATTTAACAAAGATTAAAAATTTTCTAAAATGTCGAATTGAAAAACACTTTTTAAGTTACAAAAAGATTAATAAAAGCCGTTTTTCATTAATTTCATCAAGATTTGCATTACCTTTCATAAATCTGTCCATTTTACATTTGTTTACGTAGGTAGGCATGCATTTTTTAGAATGTATATTTAAATATAAAATTAGTCACCTGTGGAAGACCACGTTTCTTTGCTCTCATCGACACCTTAGAAGGATCCGCGTTAAGCATTCTGCCGTATTCTTCGCAATGCTCCTTGTCTTCTGCCCAAATATAACCTATTCCAAAAAATTAATATAATTTATTAACAAAAGTATTAAAATACAATTAATAAAATGGACTATTAATTATTATTATTCGTTATATTAAGAAATTAAAAAGTCACCTTCTCGGAGGGACCAATCCATTCCCATTTCCAGTGCTTCTTCCAGGTCTCTAGCATTCATTGGTATAATACCCTTTGATCCTACTCCGACTGGAATGTGATCAAACATACTTTGAGCAAGTTGTTCCTGAAAAAGAATGAAGTCAGTAAAGTTGACAATCTGAGACTTGAGAAGTAAATTGCTATAATCAATAACAAACCTTTACTGGTTGAACGTCCTTTTCCCAAAGATTTGTTCTAAGAAGACGTACGCCGCAATTAATGTCAAAACCTACTCCGCCAGGAGATACAATGGAAGTTGGATCGTTCATGTCGAATGCTGCCATATTACCTAATATCAGACGTTCATTGAATTATAATAATTATACCATGGGACCAGGTAAAATTTAATGTCTGCATTTCATTAATATTACGAAAGAAAAATTCAATTTGCTGGTACCAATGGCAAATCCATATCCAGAGTGAACATCTGGAAGGCCAACTGATCTTCCTACAATTCCCGGTAAGGCAGCGACATTGGCAATTTGTTTAACCCCTGGTAGAAATCCACCAACCATCCCTGGTCGACAAGCATTACGCAGCTCATCGAGCATCAAACGTTCCAATGTACTGTTTACATAAAAAACACCCTCCACCTACACATTCAAAATGTTCCTCAAATTAATTTACTGTTTTGCACTTTACGAATTGTTCCAACAAATAAATGTTACCCTCATATTAGGCTGAAAGCCTTTCTTGATCCTCCAGCAATAGTCATTTATTTTCTCTAAGTACTTCAATTCCTCGTTGTATTGACGAACAACCATTTTTCCTAAAAATTAATGAGCTCTATTTATACAAAAAAGGAAAAACGTTTACCCCTTTTCTAGCACCTCATTTAAATAGATACACGAAAGTAGGATTGTTTATAGCATTTGCTGCATTTTGTACGCAAACATAAGTGGATAATTACAAGTTTCAAAAAACTTAACCATGTACACCAGGTAGCATTTTCTATATATTTTATGTTGTTTTTCAACAAACAAAAAACTATGTTAATTAATTTCAAATATATATACCTTATAGGTAACAATTATTGTATTTCACAAATATATGCAATTGTTTGACTGTTCGTTTTGGTTTCGCTACCGGCGTATATATAACTTTTAAGGTTAAGTTTACGATTTTGCATTTATGCGTATAAATAAATAAAAAAAAAAGCCCTATAAACCCAAGTCTTATTAGGTTATGTCGTTAAGTTGATTTCTGATCGTGCAATGAGGCGAATGAGGTGCGTCCATTTATCACTAGATCGTACAAATTCCACTAGGATGCCAGAAAATGGAGCAATTTTTAATTTTTAAATAATAAATTATTCCATTGTTGATTGATCGTGTTTTGGAGTTTTTTTCGAAAATGCTATATTTTTTTTTAAATCCGTGGAATATATATACCTAATAGACTTATTCATTAATATTTAACTAATAAAACCGATGAAGTCATGTTCAAGCCTCGTTCTATATCTATGAACGGAAAAGAAATATGCACAAACTATATATGCATGTAATTAATTATTTGACACTCAAACAGCAACATTTCTCACTGGCTTGTCAATAAAAACTTTCCCTGCAATTCCAACTGCGATACTTCTTTGATTATAATAAAGTGAATAAGTTCATTAATATTTTGTCTATATAGAGCTTCATTCTAATAAATTTTAATATTACTTACCTTTTGTGCATTATCCTTATATATTTGACGTTTAATATCTGCCTGTAGTTCATAGAAACTATTTTGAAAGACAGAATTTGGTGGAACGTAAATTGAGTCAATGCAAACAATTTTTTTAATGGATTTAAACTTCTGGCAGATCCTATATATGGCTATAATTATTAGCAAATTTTGCGTAACTGGAAAGTGTAAATAGTTGGTAAACAAAAAAGAATCGTAAACAACTCGTGTATCACCAAATTAAGCGATTTCCTTACATAAATTAATTATATATCGTATATGGAGAAGATCACCCGAATAGAACTCTCAGTGAGAAATGATTAGAATAACAGTGTATATATAATATCAATCTTATTAATACCTTTTTGTTAAATCAAATGTTCAGAATAACGGATTTTCGTGCATATGTATAAAATGAACGTTTCACATTATTTTCAATTGTATACATTTGTTATTTATTGATTTCCAATTTTCCCTTGTTATAAAAAACATGGCTTGTTTACTCGATTTCATCGTTTCTATATTGTGTATAATGGCAATATCATAATTTTTACAAAAAATCTAAAACTTATTATTTATTATTGTTTTTAAACCAATGATGTCATCGATAGCAATAAGAAGTTGGCGAATGGTTTTACATAGAAATGTTTTTTGGAGTACAGAGTACAATATAGAATCATTAAAGAATTAAATACATCGATCCAATCTACGGTATGGGTCGAAGTAATTATTTTGTAATTCATGTTTTCGATAAAACATAAAATTAACGCGTACCGAGTAATTAAATTTTATTTAAATATTTACCCCAAATTGTCATTTTCACCATTGTACATAATTTCCTCACTAGTGACAGCATTATGCAAATCTAATTCAGCTACTGACTGAACAACGACAACAATATGAATGAATAATAAGAATCAATAAATAACACATTTCTCATGTTCAAAGGTTTATTTCATAATACACAAAAAATTCAGTAATTATTCGTGTAATCACTTTTCGCGCAGGACGTACTTTCGACAAAATACTCGGTACAAAATTCCAGATTACTTCTGATATTTGTAGCATTTTTGCGCCAATTTATTGAAAAGTATAAGACCGCTACACTTCTTGACACAAAGTCACATGAATAGTAATGTGGAAACTCGTACTTAATTAAGGGAAGAATCGGGTACGATCCTTGAAAGACTAAAAAAATATACCGAATAAAAAAAGTACAAGAAACGATTTAACATGCAACATGTTTCAGAACATGTACCGTTCGACCCGAGTTTGTATTTGAAAACGAACCCCTAATATGCCCGCTTCAACTATCCAAACATAATATAAACAAACTATTAACAAAAAAGAATGAATCTGTATTTAAGTAGCATTATCGTCTTTTCAGATTTCTTATCAATAAAAATCTACAACTTGAAACGTGACAATTTTTATACTCGGCATTTACTTGCTAGCGCCACTGACTTCGATATACTATATACACTATTGCTCGACTAAAAGGTTCTTAAAAATTCCTACTGGTAAACGATAGTTAACCGAGAGTGCAAATACTTGACGAAGGTCATGAATTTACAAATAATTGAGAAACGACGTTTCTTTTTTCAATGATTGAAAATTTAGTTGATTCTAATTAAATTAAATGATCGTACAAATAGATACGTTGAATAAAAATGTAGGATACAGTTTAAGAGTCTGAAAGTTCCTGATAACGGGCATACATCATTTTCTTCACACAGTCTTTGTATGTATCACCGGGTACTGCTGCATAAGTAGAAGTTTTTGCACCTAGACCAGCCGTAGCCACCCTACGCTCGGTTTCGATTATATTGGTACGTCCTTGATTTGACTTGCCAAGTCCCATACCTTCACTCCATCCCATCTTTTGTAATAACTTATTTCCCACATTATCCGATCCAATTCCTGCTCTAGTCGGTTCTTCGTAGATCGATGCCGCTTCTTCAACTCTCGTTTTCAAATACTTTTCCTTTAATTTATTTGGCTGCGGTGGTTCTGGTTCACCATATTTGGCTCTTCGTTCCTTCGCTCGATCACGATATTTGTTGTTTCTCTGCTGGGGGTCGTTCGGATCGAGACCTCTCACTTGATACCAATTTTCAAGATTTTGCTTGTGCAAATCAGATAGTTGCTGATGACGTACAAGCCTGTCTTTGCTTGGGAACTGTCGTTTACATAATAAACAAGCCAATTTATTCCAGTCAGTGTGCTGTCGGTCTTCCTGCTGAACATCTTCAATTTCTTCTTCCGTGTCACTGCCACCGCCGTATGCAGCAACCAACCCGTTACCACCGGGATCATCTTCCTCCACATACGCCGTCGTCGACAAGTTCTTTTTCTCCAAAATAGCGTAACCAGCATCTGCAGCTGCGCTAACAGATCCTTGATGTCCTTCTGCAGACCCAACGTACGTTCCTTCAGAATTCCAATTACTTTTAGCGTTTTCTTTCTTCTGATTTAGGGTCTTTGCCCACCGCTCCATGTCTTTGGCAATCTTCTTTGCCACTTTGACCTTATCTTGCTTAGTCTCTTTCTTCTTACCATCTTCCTCTTTACCTAACTCCACACCAACGGCATATTGTCCCATTGGATTTGTACCGTCTGCTGCACTCGCAACTACTGCAGAACCTGTTGCTGCAGCACTTGGTGCAGGCTTGTACGAACTTGACTCGGCATCCCAATATAAGAACTGTTGCGTGTGGCTGTTGTAATAATATTGTGAGTTTGGATCGTAATAGAGACCAGTGCTCGGATCGTAGTAATATCCCGAAGACTCATCATAGTGGTAGGTACTGACATCAGGTACAGCTGAAATCCGTTTATCAACTTTTTTATATGTTAGCTCGAAATGCTCAAGGAATAAAATACAGAATAAAATATCGAAATCTAACAAGTAATTTGTTACGTCGCGTTGTCTTTTCGGCGACACGACCTAAAACCTCGCATTTAAATTTTTTATATACGAGCTGCAAATCTCGGTTTACTTAAGCGAACATATAAGAAAAAATCTGTTATGCTTAAAAAATTGAACACCAAACTTACAATAAACTTTGCCATCGCTAGAATGTGCAGGAACTCGGCCGCTGGCAAGCGATGTACTTGACGGAACAGTTGGTGTCGGTCTGCCTTTCATATCTTCAGCATCCATTTTCCTAGAAGCATGCAATTGCTGAATAGCTGACTGAGCGACAGCAGCAGCGGCATTCACCCTATCCGTTTGATTGAGCGATGGTAGAGTAATTGCTGAACCCTGCATAATTTGACTCTGGTAGTACTGTGTGTAATACTGGAGATAATGCGATTTCTGTCCGGGTGTCATCGCGTATAAATTAGCACTGTACTCTGCCAACTGCGCTACATCATCCAGCGTATATTGCTGGGGCTGGGTACTACTTGGTTTCCATGTACTGGAGTTACTTGACTGATCGAGCTTGCAATAAGCGATTTCTACCTTCTTCGATTCAACCACGAGACCCTGCTCGGTTAGAGCAGAATGTAAATACATGGCATCGACGACATTACCCATCTCCAAATAACAAACACCCCTGGAAGTGTTGGTTAAAGAATCACGACCGATACGAATGCTACGAATCGGAAGAGAAGACGCATCGCTCATCGCCTGCAAAACGGCATCTTCGGTGGTGAGGACATCGAGGCCTCGTAGAAGAACTATGTTTGTTGGATGTGGACTGACTTCATCGCTCCCTTCTCCACCTTCTTCGCTTTCGGCTCGTGAAGCGGAGCATTTAAAACACGTCTCCCGTCTTTTAAAATTATGAGCTCCGCACTGAAATATTTACAAAAATAATTCTTTACATTATGAAGTTATGTTTGAGTATTAATATCGAAACTGATAAATATTAAACGGTAAGAGATATTTTGAACAGTTGAGTCTTTCACTTTATGCCGTACACTAATAATATTCGATATCAAGAGCATCACAATTGTGTCGAGGCTTTCAATGATATAGATTTTTTACTGTATGTGAGAGTGCATACCTTTACACAGTGCCAATCTTGTGAATTTTTTGCCTGTGGTTTATCGGAGTGACCGTCCTTCGGAATGCTGTACTGCATAAGCGCCCTATACTGATCATGCAGCATCAGTACACCCTGAAACAGAAAACAGCAGTGTTATTCTGTTCAATGTCCTACAGTAAAGTCTCAATTTGTCACCTTTCTTTGTGAATGACGTTGATGGACTTAGAGACATTCTACTTCCAAGTTTTTAAAGTGAAACTTGTTTCTTTTTGATTTTCCACAATTAAACTAAACAACTAAAACAACTAGTAGAATAGTTGTGTGTTGATGTCTTTTTCCCGGCAAATTAATTTTTATTTTAATTTATGAATAATCCCTGTTCTAATACTAGATAAATACCTTGCTGATGCATGTCTTATACATATTTATATATATATATATATACACACACACACACACACATGTATATGTATGATATATATATATATGTGTATATTTACTTTGTTTCAAATCGTGCACTATAATAGTACTGGTCTACGTCAATTTTGATCTACCAATCATAAGTAAAGGAAATATGCTAATCACTGAATTATTCTTCTATTTTATTTATAAATTTTGTTGACTTTTATTCTGCATAATTAACCAAGTAAGTGAAAACAGATTGCCAAAAATAGCAATAAATTATATATAAGCATTTTTTAATGAATTTACGATATGTTTTTTATAGCTTTTGACCGCAAATATAAAAACACTAAAAACCAGAAGCCCGAAAATACACAAGTTAATACAATTTCTTAGAGAACTGCTTCCTTAAAAATTGACAGCTAGCTTGGTAATCATAATTATCGAATCTTTAATTTGTTGACTAAAGGAGGATCATCGATAAATTAAAATATTTCTATACAACAGAAAAAGTACCATCCTGTAGCTGGTATAAATTACTCCGCGTTGAGAGAATTTGGTACAGTAAACCAGCAACTGGATGATGCAGGGGATACGAAATTTGGTGGCTCAATACAGGAGATTGTGTCTCCTGAAAAGATGCCACACTAAAGTGATTAATCTATCTTGGTATTTATATTAGACATTGAGTCTTTGTGCAAACTCATAATTAATATTATAAACTCGGAGGTAACATCAATAAAATAAGTGAAACAAAGTAAACGAGTAAAAAGTATACTAAAGAGCGATTCTATAAAGCAATATTTACAAATAAAAAAATGAACATAAAAAAGTGACTTAAGCTTGAGAATTTCGATTTGAGAATTAAAAAATCTGTCCAAAACGTCGCGTCTCCTAGGTAAATAAATAATTATGTATATGGAAGTAGCCTTGAATGATCAGGTGCGCGCAGCCAGGGCTGTCGACGGCCCAGCAGACAGGGTTACTGTGCCTTGTCGCCACGGGGCGTCGGTGGCACTTGAGCAACGCGTCGATTGGGATTCCACATCAAACTTGTTTCTACCTGTTTCATCTCCATCCACCGTGTGGCCTCTTGTGTCGCGTTAAACTCGACGAATGCAAAACCTCGCGAAGCACCTATACAGAGCAAATACACAGATATCCAGAGTTAATCCACGTTAATGCC
Source organism: Trichopria nigra (assembly GCA_030522945.1). Lineage (NCBI taxonomy): Eukaryota > Metazoa > Arthropoda > Insecta > Hymenoptera > Diapriidae > Trichopria > Trichopria nigra. The sequence continues at coordinate 12,832 of JAPYZR010003132.1, forward strand.
TGGAAATCTCGAAGAAGGCAGGCAATGTCACAGCACCAACCATTGATAGAGACCGGGTATCGAACAATCGAACCCCACATGATTTTCCCTGTTTTTCTTGCATTCTCATTGTTTCTTTTTTCTTTGTCTTGTTTCAAGTAAATCTAGCCGTTACTAATAATTCGCAACTTTGCATCCTTAGTTCGTAGATTCTCTGTACGCGACAAATTTTCCGAAACTGCTTTGCCCGCAATTTTTTAACCTTGCCATAGGCGCCGAATCGATTAGAATTTTATGCAACTCATTTTTCCCAGTTTACATTTAAAGGCACAGAATTTTGATAATACAATTAAATTGAACATTCTTCCAATTTTTACTTAAAAAATTCGAGATTGACCTTTACAAAATTTCTTAATACCCTATCCGTTCATGGATAAATTAGTGCCCCCATTCCATATTAATTTCTTTTACAACCCGTAAACACTGACAATTTGATGAATCGTGTTGCCTTAAATGGAAGTAACTCAGGAAGAGGAATGCGGTAAGGTACAACATAGGCATACCATCCAGGATCACAAATAAACTGTCGAGCCACGAAAAGTCGAACCGATGCGAAGAATGAATGTATGTAAAGCATAATTTTTTACCTGTGTCTTTCTTGCGGATCAGCCTGATGTCCTTTGGCATTAGTCCGCAGGTTAGTATGTCCTGCCGCACCTGTGATATAAACTTATTCATTTATTTAGAAATGAATGGATACTTATATATAATTGGAAACTGTTCTATAGCTATATAGTTACTTACATCGTTTTCGGTTATATGCTGGGCCAGACCTCGAATCATGATTGTGTTGTTAGGAGTTTGCGACTTGTAGTGGACACCCTCCAACGATGAACCGTAGCTTCGCCCATGGTCGTTGTCATAATCTACACTTTCCCGACTGTGATCGTCGTCATCTCGGTTTCTATCATCCCGTTTGGATCTGCGATCTCGATCCCTGTCTCTATCTCTATCTCTACGTGATCGGTCTCGGTCGCGTTCTCGGTCCCGATCTCGATCACGATCCCGGTCCCTTTCTCTTTCGGAAGAATCGCGATCTCTCTGTCGGCTAGGTCGTTCTTCACGATCTCTATAACCGTAATCTCGATCTTCTCGACTCCGGTCCCGACGATCACGAGATCGATCTCTCATTCGTCTATGATTTCTGTAGTCTGGACTGCGGTGATCTCGATCGCGATGATCGTCTCTATGATCGTTGTAATCGGGTGAACGATTACTGGTGTAATCATTCCGATATTCATATTCAATGTTGCGACGTTCTGGCCCATACCCTGGTTCCCACGGATCGATAATATTGCTGCTACTATTATTATACATGTTGTAATTCATTTACGAAAACTCTTCTTGGAAATATGTTTTCACTGGTAAAAAAAGAAAATATACCATGTGAGTTAGATAATTTATAAGTTGTAAAATATTTTCTAAAATAATTTATAAAATATTTTGTATTTTTTGTCCTCAGATCTCATAATCAATTGATCATTAGAGCCACTGCTAAAGTTAAAACATTGAGTTTCCAGTTCTATAAAACATTTGATCCTCTTAAACACCTGATTAGAAACCCTGAAATAAATCACAGTTTCAAAAACTGGCGAATAACAAAATGCAAAAGTTTACACGAGAAGTAAAACTAATATTCCTCACTTTGCTTCTCTTCTATTGTACTTTGTCATCATTGGACATTCGCTATAGTAACAATGTAACATGCTTTTTTTAACACTTCTTGCAATCATGGGTCATTTCCTGGATGGTCCAAAATGTAGTATTTAAATAACATGGCAATATTTATCTCCCATCTCTCAATTTTTAGAACCACCCGAAGTTAATCCCCCAATGCAAGGAATACAATAACTTATAGTTATATAAGATATAGAAGTAAAAGAATGTGGATAGAAAAGACATAAAAATTAAGAATAACCACTGATTAAATGAGATTAGTTGTTAGTCAGGTATACGTCGTTTAGAAGGATGCAGTACAAATGTTCGAATGGCTAAATGTTCGAACGTCTATTTCCCTAATAGGTTATATATTTCGAAGTGGTTAGAATGCCTAGTGCTCGAAGTACTGCATCCGTTTAGAAAGAAAAAAAAAAGTGATTATAGAAAAGCTATTATGTTGCGTCAGTTGCACAGAGTCCCATCTTTAGGAATGGATTCAAATCGAGGCCTCAGACAGAAACCGAATATGTAAACTAAGTAAAGGATATAAAAGGAAATAAATACGTAGACGTGTTGCTTTACCAGTTTCAAAGTTAAACGCTAAAGTTGGAGTTTTACAATTTCATCAAGTATTATCAATTATTGGAAATGTTTGTTATTGCTATCCTCAAATCCTACAAGATATAGATGTACAATAAATGTTACACATTTGAGAACAAAGAACCTTGCTGAATCCGAAATGAGCATCTGCCTTCAGGCCTTGGATTTGAAGAGTCGATTTTTAGCGAAAATCTTACACACGAAATATGAATCGCATATTCGACGGACTTTAATGTGCTCGGCACTTTATAAGCTTCGAGAAACGGATCAACTCCATTCAATACGTTCGCGATGACCCGCAAGTCGCCGACATTGGGCGGTATACCAGCGCCGCTATATAAGCTACACTAGTAAATACGTAGCGTGAGGGAAACACCGCGCGAAGATCCTCATATGTACATACATATAACAGCAATGGCGAATCCGAAAACGAGAAAACGTGAATAGTACGTACAACTTCAATTCCTTAGTAGATCAGGCGTCTCTTATAAACGGCCATTCGACCGATGCATCGAAATCGGAGTTCTCAATTTACACTTGTAACTTCTGAATTGTATACATACGTGCATATGTGTACCTGATGGGCCTGGGTAACTACATTGACTGCGATCTCGTTGATGAGTTGACCGTTCTCGTACAACTTCCCTTTCCCCTCGTATTTGTGCAATTGTGTATATGCGTAGTGTATATACGATGTACATACATAAACCGTAACGCCCGTAACGTCGGCCTTATCACTACACACGCCGTCGATAATGCGAACAACGGAAGTTCCACCATGTGCAACTTTAACAATCCAACGAAAATGGTGATGTGTGTGAGCAACTGTACATGCGCGCTCGCGAGCGGTCAGTGGTCATGTCAGTGGTTATGCGGTTATATGATTATGTTCGATTTGTAAAACCTGGCTCTGCTCCGAGTCGCTTATAGTTCCTAAAAGGGGAGTTAAGCCAAAAGAGGTGCGCGTTTTTTATTGGTCGCATCCGTAAATCCGCCTATATATATGTACTTTTCTTGGCCCAGAAATCCAACATGAAGTGGTTGATGGCGAACGAGCTGAATGATGCATCCATCCATCGATCTTTATTCCGATTCCACTTGAAAGATGAAATTCTATTGTGGATATACCAAGTCAGGAACTCAAAAACAGGCACACTTAATGACTTGACTCGAGAAGGTACCGCCAATTATTCCGTTTTTAGAATTCCCGAGGATCGTGGTCTTCGCGATCATATATCAGTGAGCGAGTCCAGTAACTTATTCATGACAGCGCAGCGTTTTCCGCTTATGATATCTAAACTGCAGTCCACTAAAGCGTATACGTATTATCATCAACTATGTTTGTTCTTCATATAGTTTGACCTTTCAATTTCTGATTACTGCGGGATATTCGGGTCTCAAAAATAATATATCCTACAAAGGATTACCCAGAAAACGAAAACGAATTGGAACGAATTAAGATAAATGTAGTTGGTTTTAGGACAGAAAACGAATTCAAATAACCATTTTCTTTCGTTCTAATCCGACTCGATGCATTCTGATGAACGTTATTTCACTGAAATAAAATTCGATGTAATTCGAAATAATGCGTTCCGTATTTCTCAAACAGGTGGCGTTAAACGTTCTTTAATATGATTTCGTTTCTGTCAGTTACCATGGTACGATTTAAATCGTATATTATTTCAGATTTATGATATAATGCCATTTATCTACAAAAGTAATCGGAACGCAATATTTCGAAATGCATCGAATTCAGTTGGGTGTAAAAATACTCCGAATGTATTGAACCGGATTAGAACGAAAAGGAATTAGTCATTTCAATTCGTTTTGGGACAGAAAACGAATTAAATACTGCCATTTCTTAATTCGTTATAATTCGTTCTCGTTTGTCGGCTACGTAGGGGAAAAATGTTTAAATTACCTCTTTAAGAGGGTTCTAAAGTAGAACAGTTACCGACCTAACCTCGAAATACGAAAAATGTAAATTATAAATGATTGAAAAGTTTTTTAAAAATTTGGGCTTTGGAAGGGTGATTTTACATAACACATATAGTTCCTCAACAAAATTCCAGTAAAAATACTGAAAAGTTCAGTGAACATTTTTAGAAATAAATTATTTTTCCATATCTGCCTTCAAAATAATTTGTTTCCAAAAGTTCTCATTTAATTTTGAATGATTTTTGCTGCAATTTTTTTGGTGATTGTATACGTTACGTAGAATCACCCTTCCAGAG
>JAPYZR010003133.1:0-14932 GCA_030522945.1 Trichopria nigra
GTGCATTTCCAAGATACGTGAAATCTGTTTTATCCTTGTCCGCAGTAGCAATTGCGGTGCGTATCCAGGCTAATGTGACACGATAATGTAAAAATCTGTTTTACCCGAGTTTTCGAATAAGAAAATCAGATTTTAACAAACATTTTTACGGTGAGTAATGTTTTGAAAATAAATATTAAGAAAGAACATCAAAGTTCTCTGTAGTAAATAGTGTTCGTTCTTTTAGAGGTACAATACGAGGAGTCGTTTTGACAGCTTGTGATGGTTCGAATTGACATATTTCCCATGTGGAATTCAGATCTGATGAGAAAGAAAATATTATTTTGACAAGTCATCAGCATTTCTACGGGAAGTAACGTGTGAAAATATTAAATACTAAGAAAGAACAAGATTCTTTGTGGTTTAATAGAGTTACATATTTTGTTCCAGTATAGGTAACATCCCTCTGGTGAATAATATCTATAGGCTGCAAATATAATTGATGTTCGTGATTGAAGACGCAATTGTATCATGGACACAAGCAGCAACAAAATAGCAAGATGCATCAACGAGCCTCCCATTATTGTGAGTATTTCATCAAGAATTATATTTTTGTTATAAATTTGCTTTTATAGTGAAGGGAAATAGAGGGCATGTCAAAAAGCGAGCATAATTTTGAGGCATTTTTATTAAATATTTTTGTTATAAATAGAATTGTCTTGAGGGCTACCGGGTGAAGTAAAAGAATATGAGAAGAATTTGTTGAACAGCAATATGAAATCATAATAACAGTAACGGCTTTGAACTGATCTAAATGGGAATAATGCAACTGTCAAAAAACAAGTTGAATTTTGAGGCATTTTTTATAATAAATTTGTTTTAGAAATAGATTCGTCACAAGGGCTATAAGAATTTATTGTGTATAAATAGGACAATTAAATTCTATAAAGGTTTGGTAGTTTTTAGACGTTATAAAATCTGTCATTTTGGTTCAGCTCAAACGGCTCAAACCAAAATAAAGAAAACATACAAATACGGTTAAATTATAGGATTTATTTTAACCACTTTTGCTCAACAAATCTTTGAGATATTACTTAACCTAGTAGCCATCATGATACAAAACTCATACAAAAAATATTTAATAACATATGCTTAAAAATTAAAAAATCAAGGTGAAAATTTTATCACTTTTTGACATGTTGCCTTTACTCGAATTCAGGATGCTTAAAGGACTAATTGGAGTTAAGGATAATCATTGCAATGAATTTATTGTAATGAATGATATGAAACAATGATTGATTGAAACAAATATAAAAAACTTTTCATGAAGAGTCTTATGAAAATATAACTACTTTTTTACAGGGTGATAATGAAAGATGATCCTGGTCTATTTGTATAAATTAAAACGTTATAAGGAAACTCATTTAAAAGGAAATATTATGTGTGTTCGATATGCCTAAACTTAAGTTCTTGAAGTTTCAATACTACTTCTGTGGACATTAGAGGTATCGACATACAGTTATATAATTAATAATAAAAATTAATTCATTATTTTTAGGAAATGTTTTTCTTAAAATCTTATTTATTAAAATATTGTTAACAAAATTTATTACAAATTTATTTATTGTACAATTCTTTACATTTTTTGAGTTCGTGTAGTACGTAAATATAAATAAAAGAACGATTTTGAAATTCTGTTCTGAAGCATTTACAATTTATGAAATTGTATTTTCGTTTAAAACATATGAACCGTATTTGTTTTAGTAATAATTTCTTAATATTTTTGCATAGCCATTACAGTTTAACTATAAACTTAACATTAAAATGTCTACATTTCCATTTTATTTATTTATCATAATTCTTTCACTGCAATTTCAACTGCGATCATTCCAGTTTATTGTAATAAGTGAATAATTTCGTTAATATTTCGTTAATAAGGCTTTATTGCAATGACCTGAGGTGGATTCGCCGTAAAAGTTTTCAAAATGGGCATCCACGGTTTTGAAAATTCATTGAGAAGTGCTTACAATAACGGTGTATATAATGTCAATGTTGTCTGAATGTTAATAAATTAATTACTCTTATTAATATGTTTTTATTATTGATTAGAAGATTAATAGAAAGGATATCGCAGTATTTTTGCAGAATGATTGTTTTTAAAAATATGTGGTTGTAGAATTTTGGAGTTTGAAGTGTTGATCGGACAAAAATACATGCAGAGCTTCGTTTATTTATCAGTGTTCGTATCTTATATAATAAGGCAAAACTTCAAATAAGAAAATTCTTTCACTAAATACTGGTCATTAATGTATGAAGATAAAAATAACATGTAACTGCTCAAATAATAATGTAAGGTTTAGAAAATAACAACATTCCTAGTTAAATAGGCGACAATATCGTATGTCACTGAATAACACGATTTCTTTTTATTTGCTGAGCAAATAATATATACACAGTGTTCGGTTTCGCAAGGCGATCGTATGTGTCTGTTATTTGTCTCACAGTGTGCACATTCTTGAAATGTAACTCAAGCCAGTCATCATTCGTTGAGCTATTATCTTGCTGAATTTCGAGGCTAATGAGTGCTCGGTGAATATATGAGATTGACCCAGAAATTGTTGCTGACTATTATGATGTACTTATATGTAACAATATTATTCTTAATTTAAAGTGGTGCTTGAACCAGTGACCACATTCACAACGAAGCCCCTTGCCTTCGTGAAGCCACATTCAATTTATGTGATGCTGATCTATATATAATCATCCGTTTTCTAAAACAAGTAGGTACCACAGTCAGTCATTCGTTTGTTGAGCCTTTTCTGCGTTCTATTACACACAAATTAAAGCGATCCAAGAAATATACGTCATTTATGTATTTTATTCTTAAGAAACAATTTCACAAGTTTTGTTTTTACAATTGACACATTAAGGGGGTGTAAAATAATACAGTTACCGACCAAGCCTAACAGATAATTTATTCAGAATAATAGAAATCGTGCAAATTAAATATTATTGAAACGTTTTTACCACAATTTGTGCTCTGTTATTGTTATTCATCACAGTATATTCGATCCCGTTAAAGATACGAGTGAAATCAGTTGAAAATTGAATGAGAAATTTTGGAAAAAAATGTTCTCCAAATTTTATATTTTCTTATTCACAATATTTCGCATTCAATTTCCATCCAATGTCACTGCTATTATTTTGAAAGTTGTATTTACTATGAACAATTGTCATACCATTGCCCAAATTTGTAACAAACGTTTCAATCATTTTTTATTTATACTTTTATTTTTAAAAACCTCGGTAACTTTTATATTTTAGAACCCCCTTAAATACCATACACTAAAAAAAATCAGTACATTCAAGTAAATATTTACTTAAGTTGAAAGCAAGTAAAAATTTTGTTAATATGACTTCAACGCAGTTTAATTGACCCATATTTACTTGTAATAACTACAATTTAGTTGATTACACTAAATATGTCGTTCATTTAAACGATTTGGCATTTGGATTTGAGTTTAACCTAATATTCAGTTGAATTTACTTAATTTTTTGCTCAGTGTATGTTTGAAATGTACGTAATCATTCAATGTTTGAAAAATATATAAGCAAAGATTATTAGTCATCTTAATAAGAAAATTACTCTTGATTTTAAATTAGTGACAATTATCGAATAACATATTATATTTCTGGCATAAAGAATCACGAGTTCATAAATAGATTTTGTATCCAACTTTGAATTTGATTTTACTATTTCTTATCATCTATTTAATTGATAGGACTATTGCATATTTCGTTTACAATTTCATGTTCAAAGTGAATGTGAAATACTTACATACAGTACTTCTCCAAGACATTGCAATTCCCTTTTTTCTAAAGCAGTCGCATGAGCCGAATCAACTGTAAATTATTTTCCTGCAACAATAAAAAAATAAAAACAACATATTAATAAAATAATTATATTTGCTATAATATCATTATGACATTCGGATACGCTTGTTTTATAAGATACTGTAAAAATTCTCATGCATGTTATCTTGTTTCATATTCAATCTTTATGTGAAATACTTTATAACCGGTCTTTAAAAACTAAAACAAAATTGTCTCCTTAATAAAACACGAGACAACTGAGTGAAAGCTCTTAGTAAAAAATGACTGCACAAGTTTCAGTTTGCATGAAATTGATTTCATAACCAGTTCTCGAGTTATGTTAAACTCTATAATGAACCTCTAAAAAGATGAATAGAAAAATCCTTTCACTTACAACTACAGATAAAGCTGAAGAAAACTGGGTCCCCAATTAGACACAAACTAATGCTTTTAGAACATTTCAGGCAAACGTGTTCATTCACTTGTTCTACGTCTATACTATTGTTATAATATATATCATTATTGCATAATTAAGCGTCAAAAATGCGTTTATTACATGTTCTCATGAATATTTTATGTGACAAAAATTCGTATATTATAAACACAATTGACATATATTATATTTCTACTTTATTTCTTATTATGTATAACCTTTTTAAATTTTAAGAACGGTATGTATACATACATGTTTTGTTTCGGTCTAGGTACACTTGTATTAGCACCTTTTTAGTATGTACATCATATTGCCTTCCTTTTATCAATCATACTGTCAAGTTTGTTATCCGTTTTAACTTGTTCAGTTTGCTATATTTTTTTTGCATGGAATTGCTCTCTCTAATGGTTATATTCATATTTTTTACTCTAATATATGTTCTGGTCCTAATGAAGCAATGTATAACACGCCGTGGGATGTGTTCTTCTGATATTAGCGCCATCACTCGATCTGCGACCTTGTCGAAAATTTTATCTTCCCGACTCAATCCATCACCGTGAAATTTCAAAAACTCCTTTTCGGCAATTTCTGCTACCTTTTTAAATTCTTCAGACGGGTACAACAGATTACCTCTGGAGATACAAGAAATCCAGCTGTGTGTTTCTTGAGGCAGCATTTCTTGTGCAGTACCCAAATTCGTATATTGTCCTCGAAATCGGTGGGCCACGTAACCAGCGACATACAAAAACGCTTCGTTTTCCAACTGAAGCTTGCCAACATTGAGTTCAAAGTCGGCTAGCAACTGCAATTCTTCAACCGATGGCGTTACGTTTTGAAGAGTCCCTGAAACAAAAACGATGATTGGCATTCTTACGTAAATTTGATATATTGCTACATTATGCGCATCGTGTACTGTGGTATAGTATGTGCGGTTTTGACACCCTTTCTAGCTCATATAACTTTTGCCCAGCTAAATATTATGCAGACATATGCATATGTATGGGAAAATATAGACCTTAATTAAGTAATATTGAAGAAACTAAATTGATTCTGTCGACGAGAAAGTTTTTGCTTAACATTTGGTTGAGTCGTCATTTTTGGCAAACAACATTTATTGGGTCCGTTATGGACACCAATCAAGAATTTGCAACAAATTTTAAAAAATTTAGTGAAACCGCCGTAAATTTATAAAGAAATGAGAATTTATTGATTCCAAAATCCTACGACAAAACAATAAAAGAACATGGCACTATTATTGATATATTATTCTTCATCCTCTTGACAATGTATTGCTAATAGCTCTGACGCATTTGAACACACTTCAAATGCATTTGCCAGATCGCAATGAATTCATTGCATTGAATTGGCGGCGGTAAATTTGCATCCTCGTCAGCTGGCAGAGACTCCTTTATCTTATCGCGCTTATCCGCTATTTTTGCTGGAGTAACCAAGCTTATAGTGCGCTTAGTTCCTGCCTTGGCTAGAGTTATACCTTACTGAGCTTATAGTCGCTGGTTTTGCTGTAGTAGATGCCTTGGCGCGCTTAACCAATTTTTCGTCTGGTTTAACAACTGCTACTTTGCCGCTTTCTTCTTTTCACGATGCAGAAGTGAAAGTCTAATGCGCAGCTTGGTGTGATTTTAAACTCCGTAAATCTATTATATTTTTAAATTCCCCAATGCGGTGCTCGGTATAACTTGCCTCATCCATTTAAACTCGAATTTGGGCACCGAGTTTTACCAATAAGGTCGTGAGAATACATCCTGCAGTTGAGAACACGCCACGCTGCGACCGCGTGGAGCGCACCCAGTAAATAAAAACGGATTGAAAGTTCAGAAAATTAATTCACGGAACAAATTCTGAATACGTTTTAATGTACAATGTACTACGTATTTGAAACGTTGCATATTTTTTTTTTTTTTTAGTTTTACTCGTCAACAAGGGTTTATGCGCATCTTGTTGTTGCTGAGAGTGTGTCAACATGGTCGTTATCGCTTTTATATTGCCAAAAGGCTTATTTTGCGTAAGATCAACAAAATTTCGCATATAATAACAATGAAAAATATACATTAAAATCCACGTTCTTTTTGCAATTTCAGCTTAAGCACAGCGTCTATACGCGTGAATTTTTGTTTTTAAACGTACTCGGTACGCTTACATTTTTCAGCTTATTTACTTTTTCCAGACTCTTTAGCATGCTTAAATTATACAACGCCTTCTCAATATACTTACTCATGCCCGTTGTACTATTTAACTTGACGTCAGCCGTATAGCAGAAGAAGCTCCCACGAAGCTCCACAGATTACAACATTCCATCGCAATGAAATGACGAATAATTAATGCGTGAGAAACTCGGGCATTTGACGCACAATACGGTTAGGTTCGGTACGGAGTATTTGATGGTTCATTAAATTATGAGGATACCTGAAATGAAAACGAAACACAAACATATCACACAAAGCACCATATTTTTTTATACATATCTCATGTCTCATCTTACTTACCTAAAAAGCCATCTACGGTACCATCTTGATTCCATATAATACGGCTTTCTAATTCCTTCCTTCAGAACTATTTAGCGGTACCTTCGAACAAAAAATAAACCCTACTTATGCACAAAGAACTGTGTTCTTATTTAGTATTTATTTACTCACCGTAAAAACGTCTCATGACTTCAAAAATAAAATTTTGTTTTGTAGTCTCACGAAAACCGGGATGATCAGCTGCTCGTCGTCAACTCAGAGATAACTTTCTGCCTTGAAAATAATCGCTGTACCTTTGAACAAAAAATTAACCCTACTTATCCACAAAGAACGGTGTTCTTATTTAGTATTTATTTTCTCACCGTAAAAACGTCTAATGACTTCAAAAATCAGATTATGTTTTGTAGTCGCAAGAAAACCGGGGTGATCAGCTATACGTCCGCCATCAACACTTTTAGCATTACCACGTCTCGTGCATCTACCAGAGAAATCATACAGCTTTGAACTTCTACTATATCTCGTCAAGACACATGACGAACCGATCGAAGATACATCTAGAGAGACTCGAAGAGACATGCAATTCAGTTCAAATATTGCTCCAATGCACATGCCTAGCTCTGTGAACGAAAAAGTATTGAAAATTATTCACAAGATAAAAAAAGCATTGAGAACAATGAGGAATCATTAAGAAGCGTTAACGTTCAAGAAGAAATGAATGCTTCTTAATAATTCTCCATTGTTCTCAATAACATTTTCTGACATGCAATACATTTTTCGTTTGCTGGGATATCACTCAGGTACAAATCATTATGAACTCACGCATGATTTCATTGTGATTCGTACATGAGCGACAGTCGTGAGTCACGGGAATAATATCGTGAAGGTAGCTCATCCCAGTATAAGCAAAGAAGAATTTAAGTACCAGAAATAGAATGCTTCTCTTGGTTTACTGAGATATTAACTCATTTCGTGAATTCCCGTCATGATCGAGTACGACGTGAGCCGCACCACATGTTCGCCTGTGGGTCCCAGATAGATCGCAATGCCGTACGAGGAAATTCGGTTTAAGTACTACAATGAAGTTCGCTAGAAGCTTGTACGTCCGCTATTTAAATGTACCACACAGTGATTTTACAGCTTCTGGGAAGCTTGATATGGGAGACTATATTTGTTCAGCTTACCTCCAGGACAGATGTCGTACAGTCTCTTGCTTACGTTGCAGGATAGGTCTCGGGAAGGTTCCGCGGGATTAAAAAAGGAATTTAAAATGTAAGCACAATGTTTTGGCGTTCACAATAAAGCGTTCACAATAAAGGGTAAGAAAGGTACATTGCAACTGTGGTATATAAATGGATTGTAAATAGTGTAATACAAGTCATATTTATTAATCCAAATATTTCAAGCACTTTAAAGTTATGTTGCGCCCGACATACGAACGTTATTTTTTGTCACAGCAGGCGCAAAGTGCAACATACTTCTGTGAACCATGGGAGGGAGGATGAAGGTGGGCGGGTGCGTAGGAGCGGCGAAGGGCGGGGAAGGGGGGGGGGGGTGCGCAAAATCGCATTTTGCGCCTACTGTGAAAAAAAAAATTAACAACATTTTTTTTTCAAAATCCTTTCGTACAATACTGTTGTATGTTAATCGCTGAAAGAAAAAATGATTAAAAAAAGAAAAGATATTTTACTTTCGTCTCAGACTTCAATACGTACCTCCGCAATCCTGTCCGTCATCAATCTCAATGTCATCCATTACATCCTCTTCAAAATCCTTAACGAATTCGCCCTCCAACATGTTAAGCTCTGCGAGAGTTTCGCAATCTACGGCATCGATGGAGGTAAAACTGTTTTCATGTTCGGTATTTTCATTGTCGCAAAACGCTTCGCTTTGTTTTGCCAGCAATAACCATTTTAATCGGTGCTTAAATTCTACCGGTGAAGGGTGTCCGTGCAATCCCCCAATTGCTCGTATCTTGGCGAAAAAATGTTCCAGCACATCCTGGCACAGCCTCCTTGTTAAAATATAACAGGGACGAAACGATTCATCGCTAAATTCTATCTGCATATATTTCAACAACTCTTTAAGTGACTTATTGGCCATAAGGATACCTTTTTGAAATTGGTATAAATGGCCCTTTGGCTTACCCGTTTTTCTATTATATACACGCATTGAACTGACAAATTCGGACATGTCATCTAACAGTTTATTTTGTGTTAGTAGGTCCGTTCCGTACGCACAAGTTTTGTTATGACTGTTGTATTTTGTGCTGGAGTTGAAAAGATCGAACCACCCGTTGATTAATTCGATCATCCTCGACATTTCTTGCCAATTTTTATTTTTCAATAAACCTTGACGTCCGCAATACTCTACAGCACGGGCATTCGTCCAAGAAAATAATTGCGCAGCCCATTTCACTTTTTGACGTTGAAAACCTTTAACATCCAAGTGATGTTCAGTCAGTTTATACGCTATTTTATAATCCGAGCTGTTTAATTGGAGCAACTCCTCAAAAATTTCCTTGTCCAGTAAGACCCCATTTACTGTGAATCCTGAATCCAAAAAGTTATTACGGATTAATTTGATAACATGTGGGATATCAGGAATTACGAAAACTTTTAATTTTTTATCACACGGATGCTCAAAAAAAATGTTGTTCTCGTTTAGGTGCATTTCATTCCAGAGGCTAATATTTGTTGTGCCCATATCATTAACTATTGCCACGACGATGTACCCAATGTCATATAAACTTTTTAGTGTTTGTATCAAAATACCTTTCGTCATAGATTGATCGAATTTATAAAAAATTGGCTGCCTCCAATTGCTGAACAGCCCTCGCGTCATTATAACTTGGCACGTTTTATTCGGCCCGTACGCTTTTTGCTCTCGTCGTTCAATTTCTATTTTATTAGAAATGTATACTTCATCGAATGAAACGACGGTCAATTTCTGGGCTTTGGGCATGTTCTCACCTTTATCCTTCATAACTTTTAATACATTGTATAAAATTCCCTCATTCACAGTGAAGTTTGCAACCCAATTTCGAAGGGTTGAGTCACACGGGAGAGGGATATTCATTTCTTTTCTCAGGTATTTATATGATCTCCCACCCTTCGATCGCAGAGTAATAGCAGGTGCTATATCTTCAGCTGACCACCGTGCTCGACTTAGGGAAGGATTTAACAAACGCTTCACTTGACCTGCTGTGAAGACCTTTTCCAATGCTTCTTTGGCAGGTTTTAGCGTTTCAACCTCTTCTTCAAGGTTACGCACTCTGCTTTGAAGATTGGAAATTTCCTCGGATGCTCTATTCTTAACTTCCACTGCCTCTCGCCGAACTTTCTCTGCCTCTTGTTTGGCGTTGTCTGCTTCAGTTTGAAGATGGATGATCATGTCCTCCATCAACTTTTTCTGAGCCAACAGCGTTTCAGTGGACATATGTTGTATGATGATCCTGCAAATATGCAATATTTATACATACTACATTGACAATACATCTGTCATTATAAATCAACGTAATTAAATTATCAGGTAATAAATTACAGAATCGAACAATTGCAAAAAACGAATCGAAATGGATTCAAGTTGATTTCAGTTGATTCATTTTCTATCCTTTTTCATCAACTTCAATACATTTTAGTTCGTCTTTTGACCTTTCAATGCATCTTCTATTACTGGGAAGGTATATGAGGTTCGCACAAGTGATAGAAGTGTAAGGGAATTGAGGCTGTTGTTACTTGCAAATAATGCGATGCATAACGCGTGCGAAGTGAAAACGATTATGAAGCCAATATTACAATATTATTTTGTACTTCTTAAGAAATAATAAAGGTTAAAATGAAGTAAGGATGTGTAAATGTTCTCTGCACATGTTAAGTTCGAAAGATCATTTGTGGAATGACAAGATAATAATAGATGTTAAAAACCGAAATATTTTTATACGTGCTAAGCTTAGCAATCGAAAAAGGTTTGGAAGTGGATACAGAAGTATTCAAATGGATTCAATTGAATTCGTTATCTGTCCACAATATGAATGCTTGTAAATCCAAAAATTACCCAGTAATCGAAAATGCATTGAACGGTCAAAAAGCGAATTAAAATGGATTCAAGTGCATTGAAATGGATAGAAAATGAATCACTTTCAATACACTTGAATCCATTTTAATTTGTTTTTTGACTTATCAATGCATTTCTGATTACTGGGTACTCTCGACGCGCTAAATCCGGCCGAATCCAGAAAAGAGTATTCATATTGATCCAGAATAATCCTCTTTAATCCGAAAATAAATTAAGGTATTATTGAAACTAGTCCACGCGAATCCCCGGGAATCCAACAATAATATAGAGCCGAATGCTTCGGAATCCAAAAAGGCTAAATAAAACCAATCATTGTGAATCCTCTGGAATCGAAAAATAATAGAGCCGAAAATAAATAATTCTGAATGCTTTTGAATTCAAAAAGGCGAACTTAAACCAATCTTTGAGAATCCCCTGGACTCGAAAGATAAAATATCGCCGAAAACAAGAATAATACACTACATGCTTCGACATTCAAAAAGGCTACTTCAAAGTATAGTCTCTGCGCGAATTCACGGGAATGCAAAAACAATTATGCCGAAAATGTAATAATGCCGGATACCTCTGGATTCAAAAAGGCGATTTTAAACTATAGTATTTGTGATCCAAAAATATTTTGCTAAAAATTATTAATGCCTCATATTCACAGGCATTCACGACCACAGACATGAATCCACCGGAATACATTTTCAACTGTGGATTCAAAAGGAATTAACATTGGGATGCACAAAAAATCAAAGGCATATTGGTGTGAATCCAAATGAATACATGACAAATTACGAATTAAAAGGGATTCAAATTTTTAATTCATCTGAATCCTTTTTCAATTGCTGGGAGGCTGCAATTTCTTACGTTTCAGGTGTTTCGGACAGGTCCATCCTCTCAGGATTTTCGACGTTGCGTACTTCCTCCATTATTGAATAATCTTTCAGCGATGCACTTCCTTGGTCGTGGGTACTCATGCCTTCCATTAACTCCTGGGGCGATTGTATTGCAGTCGATCTAAACAATTGAACAAGAAATGAACGAATCGACGACGAAATAATGACGTTTCATAATTTTACAGTTTTGGTAATAAATTATCTAAAATAATAAAGAAACATCACAAATATAAAAATTATAACACCATTATTTCTTCTGCAAGCTACAGTTGTCGAAGAATAAAGTAGGGTGTACAAAGTAAATGTAACAATTTTGGATACATACGGAAAATATGAAGAAATCTTAACATTCAGAGCACATTAAATTCATATTCTTTATCGTACTCAGCATCTTGTAATGCTTCGTTGTCCTTCGTTCTTTAAAAAAATTTGTTTTTACTTGTAATTTTTTATTTTTTATTTAGGTTTAATTATTTACGTTTTAAATACGCCATAGATGAACTCAACATCGTTCATAAGGTATATATATTTTTTATTGCATATATATATATTTTTTTTTTTTCAATACTTCCACAGAGATTTTTTCATTTATAACATTTTTTATAATAATAATGTATTTATACTTTTAGAATTTTTTTGAGGAGAACTGTAATATAAACAGTGGGAACGTGAAATGAGACGGAATTGAAAGGTATATTGGCTAATTCTGAAATGTATTAAAAATTAATTTAAATAAAATAAAAGGAATTAATTTTAATTCCTTTGGATTTCTTTTTTTTGCAAATTTTGGAATTAGCCAAAATACCTTTCATTCCTTTTCGTTTCCTGGAATAGTAACATATATAATGAAAAAGTAATAATCATATTTTTAATGATTATTTCGAAATATGTGAAATATATATATCACTATAAGATACTGACGAGTACGATGAAGAATATATATGAATATATAATGTAAGCCAAAAAAGTGTACTATATATACAAATAATTGAAAAGGGATTGAAGTTTAAAAAGTGGGATTGAATGGAATTAAAATCATATTGCAACGGTCATGATGGTTGATATAAGTAAGCCATGATGCAATCATGTAATTTCTCCAACGGTTTTAATCAAATTCAATCCCTTTTCAATTACAGGGATTATATAGTATTTGTTTCAGAGCAGTAGTGTACAACGTTATGTGATTGTATTATTAAGTGTTTTCTCAAAAAATGCTTTTAAACTCATAACTGCCCCAGTAAACAAAAAAGGATTAGGAGGGTAAAATTTTGGATTAAAAAAAGGGATTTGGAAGTATTCATCGGTACGTGAAATGAATACATTTTAATTATATTCTGCATCCTTCTGAATCCAAATTTTGAACATTTAATCCTTATTCGTTTACTGGATGTTGATTAGTTCTATTTTATGTTAACTTAACTTCTCGACAATTAATTTATATTTAAATGCAGTGCGTCAAGATATCATTTCATTCGTTTAAATACGATATTCTGCAACTATCATATCGATATTCCTAAAGTATATATTTATTTACCCAGTAAAAATGAAAAAGAATTCAAACGTGAAGAATACGAATTGAGAAACCTACTCATGAATTCTTTACTATTCCTGCCATTTTTAAGGAATTTAAAGGAATTGATATTTATAACCATGAATTGTGATTTTTGACGTTTGAATTATTTTTCGTTTACTGGGTAATTTCAACGTTACACAATTCTTTTATTCGATCCAGCATTCAACCCATAATCCTCTAAATGCCTCTTCGCAGATGTTTTTTCAATGTCCAGATGTAAAGAGGGCACTGAACCGGACTTCAATTTATCAAGATTCTTCAGAGAGCTTGTTATTTTTGTTTCGATGCAGGTGTCTTCAAAGTGCAGTCTGCATACTTGCACTGTAAATATATATTGTGAAATTCAAGTAAATACATGTTATTTCATTTCAAACATCGTTATTTTTGGAAATCATTATATATATGTCATTATATATATTATATATATATCACATTATGTATATTGTATATATTTTTTATTGATTACCTTTCTTGATCGTTTTAAAGTCGCCTTCTTGTCTGCGACAAGCAGCAAGCCATTTCTTCTGCATTTCAACTTGTGGCGGAAACGAGAAAAATTTGCCATGCCGAGTTTTACAATGCAACACTGCACATTGAGGCATAATTACTGAAAATAGTAAACGATAAACATTATTTCTAATGTTAATACATGATGATTGTACTTATGTACAGTGTACATCATACATAAGTACATCATTACAATCATTAGAAGTAGACAACCAAATTGCAGACATTTAACAATTGTAACGTATTATCAATACAAAATATCATTATAAAGTCAATTTCAATGTAAAAGTAAAATGAGATAAACTGTTTCCAGCATTGAAAATTGATGTTAATTTCTTTTAAACTTAACATTTTCAAATGTGAACAAAATTTAGCAACTAGGATTACTCTTACAATTATGACACGTAGAATAAATCTTGCTGAAAAATCGTTTTCACTATGTTCGGTCTTGAACAATCACCCTATATATACAATATGCGTATCTAAATTTCATGAGTGCAATGTGTTTGTAATGTTTAAAGTTATAAATATTTTGCAGTACATCACAGTCGATAAGTGAATAGAAATAATTAACTAGAGAATATTATCGTCGAGCCACTTTTATATTTGCCATAGATGATTTTTATTTGATAAAATATTGTGATTTGATCCACTTATAGACACATTTTAAACACATTGTACTCATAGAATACACATTTTTGACCATGTTACACTCAATGGGTCTGTTAAAAATTACATTGTCGAGCCACGTTTATGTGTACTATATGACTCCAATGGAAAACTCTCATTGGATTTTGTTAATGATAAGGATATCGTCGCACAAATCACAAATAAACAGATGAAAAAATGGAGCATCTGCAGATTCAGCTGTCATATACTGCATCGGACAAGGATAAAACAGATTTCTACGTAGCGTGGACATGCACCTCGATTCCCGACGGCGAGGTTCAACCGGTTCAACAGAAATGTTTTTTACCCCGGATAATCATTTGAAAAGCGTTGGGGCACATGGAGGGGATAAAAGGAAATCCGAAATCAGTAGAAAATGCTATTTTGGTCGAACAAAATCAGGCATTTTTTATTGGTCGGTCGAAATTGGCTCCGCCCCCATGATGCGCATTGCTATACC